>ML356254.1:0-17082 GCA_005239505.1 Nicotiana paniculata | reverse complement strand
TATTATTGTCAGTAGAATTAGTAAAACATCACCAATATATATTCAAAAAGTCTTGAGAGAATTTATTGAGTAAAAGTTGCGTATTCTAAAGACATGATTGATACGTAAATTCCTTGTGGGATCGACTCTGGGTATAATACCCCGGATTATATTTGCAACGCCCGCTTAGTCTTTTATAAGACATAGTTGAGCAAGATCAGACATCGAATACAACCATGGGAACCATAACTAATGCTTCCAAAGGATCAAGTTACATTTTTTTGCATTTTATGGCAATTAAATTGGAATTCCTTGAGTCGTGCTTGTATTATCGTCTGCCATGGTCCAGGCCAGACGCCTTGGTAGGGAGCCGGTACCGGATCACATGATAATTTTCCGGGACATCAAATACGACCTTAAAAACCATAACCAACACTTCGAAATAATCAAGTTACATTTTTTGGTATTTTATGGTAATAAAACTGGAATTCCGCCAGTCTTGCTTGTATTATCGCCTAACATGGTCCAGGCCGGACGCCTTGGTACGGAGCCGGTACCAGATCACATGATATCTGTCCGGGACAGCAAATACGACATGAGGAACCATAACCAAGGCTTCGAAATGATCAAGATACATTTTTTGGCATTCTAGGGCAATTAAATTGGTATTCCACTAGTCGTGCCTGTATCATCGCCTCCATGGTCCAGGTCGGACGCCTTGGTACAGAGCCGGTACCAGATCGCATGATATTTGTCCGGGACATAAAATACGACCTTAGGAACGATAACAAACGCTTCAAAATGATCAAGTTAAATTTTTTGGTATTTTATGGCAATTAAACTGGAATTCCGCCAACCGTGCCTGTATTATCGCCTGCCATGGTCCAGGCCGGACGCATTGGGGAGCCGGTACCGGATCACATGATATTTGTCCCGAACATCAAATACGACCAAAGGAACAATAACCAACGCTTTGAAATGATCAAGTTACATTTTTTGGCATTTTATGGCAATTAAACTGGAATTCCGCCAGTCGTGCCTATATTATCGCCTGCCATGGTCCAGACCGGATGCCTTGGTACGGAGCCGGTACCGGATCGCATGATATTTGTCCGAGAAAGCGAATACGACACAAGGAACCATAACCAACACTTCGAAATGATCAAGTTACATTTTTTTGGAATTTTATGACAATTAAACTGGAATTCGGCCAGTCGTGCCTGTATTATCGCCATACATGGTCCAGGCCGGACGCCTTGGTATGGAGCGTGTACCGGATTACATGATATTTGTCCGGGACATCAAATATGAACCAAGGATCCACAACCAACGCTTCGAAATGATCAATTTACATTTTTGGCATTTTATGGCAATTAAACTGGAATTCCGCCAGTCGTGCCTATATTATCGCCTATCATGGTCCAAACCGGCTGCCTTGGTACGGAGCCAGTACCGTATCGCATGATATTTTTCCGGGACATCAAATACGAACCAACGAACCACAACCAACACTTTGAAATGAACAAGTTACATTTTTTGGCATTTTATGGCAATTAAACTTGAATTCCGCCAGTTGTGCCTGTATTATCCCCTGCCATGGTCCAAGCCGGACGCCTTGGTACGGAGCCGGTACCGGATCGCATGATATTTCTCCGGGACATCAAATACAACCCAAGGACCCATAACCAACGCTTCAAAATGATCAAGTTACATTTCTTGGCCTTTTATGGCAATTAAACTGGAATTCTGCCAGTCGTGCCTGTATTATCGCCTGCCATGGTCAAGGCCGAACACCTTGGTACGGAGCCGGTAGAGGATCGCATGATATTTATCCGGGACAGCAAATACGACCCAAGGAACGATAACTAACGCTTCGAAATGATCAAGTTACATTTTTTGGCATTTTGTGGCAATTAAATTGGAGTTCCTTGAGTCGTGCATATATTATTGCCTGCCATTGTCCAGGCCAGACGCCTTGGAACGGAGCCGTTACCGGATCGCATGATATTTGTCCGGGACATCAAATACGACCTTAGGAACCATAACCAACGCTTCGAAATGATCAAGTTACATTTTTGGCATTTTATGGCAATGTAACTGGAATTCCGCCAGTCGAACCTGTATTATCGCATGCCATGGCCCAGGCCAGACACCTTGGTACTCGGTCGGTACCCAATCGCATGATATTTCTCATGGACATCAAATACGACCCAAGGAACCATAACCAACACTTCGAAATGATCAAGTTACATTTTTTGGCATTTTTGGGCAATTCAATTGGTATTCCGCCAGTCGTGCCTGTATTATCGCCTGCCATGGTCCAGGCCGTACACCTTGGCATAGAACCGGTACCAGATCGCATTATATTTGTCCAAGATAGCAAATACAACCCAAGGAACCATAACCAAGGCTTCGAAATGATCAAGTTACATTTTTTGGCATTTTTGGGCAATTCAATTGGTATTCCGCCAGTCGTGCCTGTATTATCGCCTGCCATGGTCCAGGCCGGACGCCTTGGTACGGAGCTGGTTCCGGATCGCATGATATTTGTTTGGGACATCAAATAAAACCTTAGGAACCATAACCAACGCTTCGAAATGATCAACTTACATTTTTTTGGGCATTTTATGGCAATTAAATGGAATTCCGCCAACCGTGCATGCGTTATCGCCTACCATGGTCCAGGCCGGACGCATTGGTACGGAACCGGTACCGGATCGCATGATATTTTTCTAGGACATTAAACATGAACTTAGGAACCATAAGCAATGCTTCGAAATGATCAAGTTACATTTTCTGGAAATTAAACTGGAATTCCGCCAGTCGTGCATGTATTATCGCCTACCATAGTCCAGGCTGGACGCCTTGGTACGGAGTCGGTACTGGACCGCATGATATTTTTCCGGGACATCAAATATGACCCAAGGACCATAACCAACGCTTCGAAATGATCAAATTACATTTTTTTAAATTTTATGGCAATTAAACTGGAATTCCTCCAGTCGTGCCTATATTATCGCCTGCCATGGTCCAGACAGGACGCATTGGTATGGAGCCGGTACCGGATCGCATGATATTTGTCCGAGACAGCAAATACGACCCAAGGAACCATAACCAACACTTCAAAATGATCAAGTTACATTTTTTCGCATTTTATGACAATTAAACTGGTATTCCGCCAGTCGTTCTTGTATTAGCGCCATCCATGGTCCAGGTCGGCCGTCTTGGTATGGAGCCGGTACCAGATCGCATGATATTTGTCCGGGACATCAAATACGACCCAAGGAACCATAACCAACGCTTCAAAATGATCAAGTTACATTTTTTGGCATTTTATGGCAATTAAACTGGAATTCCGCCAGTCATGCCTGTATTATCCCCTGCCATGGTCCAGGCCGGACGCCTTGGTACGGAGCCGGTACTGGATAGCATGATATTTTTCCGCGACATCAAATATTTTCCAAGGAACCATAACACACGCTTCGAAATGATCAAGTTACATTTTTTGGCATTTTATGGTAATTAAACTGGAATTCTGCCAGTCGTGCCTGTATTAGCGCCTACCATGGTCCAGGCCGAATGCCTTGGTACGGAGCCGGTACCGGATTGCAAGATATTTGTCAGGGACAGAAAATACTACCCAAGGAACCATAACCAAGGCTTCGAAATGATCAAGCTACATTTTTAGACATTTTATGGCAATTAAACTGGAATTCTGCCTGTCGTGCCTGTATTATCGCCTATCATGGTCTAGGCCGGATGCCTTGGTACAGAGCCGGTATAGGATCGTATGTTTTTGTCCGGGACAGCAAATATGACCCAAGGAACCATAACATACGCTTCGAAATGACTAAGTTACATTTTTTGGCATTTTATGGAAATTAAACTGGAATTCCGCCAGTCGTGCATGTAATATTGCCCGCCACGGTCCATGTCGGACGCTTTGGTACAAATCCGGTACCGGATCGCATGATAATTTTCCGGGACATCAAATACGACCCAAGGAACCATATCCAATGCTTTGAAGTGATCAAGTTACATATTTTGTCACTTTATGGCAATTAAACTGGAATTCTGCCAATCGTGCATGTAATATCGCCCGCCATGGTCCAGGTCGGACGCCTTGGTACGGAGCCGGTACCGGATAGCATGATATTTGTCCGGGAAATCAAATACAACCCAAGTAACCATAACCAACGCTTCAAAATAATCAATATACATTTTCTTGCATTTTAAGGCAATTAAACTAGAACTCCGCCAGTCGTGCCTGTATTATCGCTTGCCATGGTCCTGACCGGACGCCTTGGTACGGAGCCAGTACCGGATCGTATGATATTTGTCCGGGACATCAAATATGACCCAAGAAACCATAACCAACACTTTGAAATGATCAAGTTACATTTTTGGCATTTTATGGAAATTAAACTGGAATTCCGTCAGTCGGGCGTATATTTTCGCCTGCCATGGTCCAGGTCGGACGCCTTGGCACGGAATCGGTACCACATCGCATGATATTTGTCCGGGAAAGCAAATACGACCCAAGGAACCATAACCAAGGCTTCGAAATGATCAAGTTACATTTTTTGGCATTATTGGGAAATTAAATTGGTATTCCGCCAGTCGTGCCTGTATTTTCGCCTACCATGCTCCAGGTCGGATGCCTTGGTGCGGAGCCGGTACCGGATCGCATGATATTTGTCTGGGATATCAAATACGACCTTAGGAACCATAACCAACGCTTCGAAATGATCAAGTTACATTTTTTGGCATGTTTGGGCAATTAAACTGGAATTCCGCCAACCGTGCATGTATTATCGCCTGCCATGGTCCAGGCCGGATGCCTTGGTACGAAGCTGGTACCAAATCGCATGATATTTGTCCGAGACATCAAATATGACCATAGGAACCATAACCAATGCTTCGAAATGATCAAGTGACATTTTCGGGTATTTTATGGCAATTAAACTGGAATTCCGCCAGTCGTGCATGTATTATCGCCTGCCATGGTCCAGGTTGGACGCCTTGGTACGGAGCCGGTACCGGATCACATTTGTCCGGGACATTAAATACGACCCAAGGAACCATAACCAACGCTTCGAAATGATCAAGTTACATTTTTTTAATTTTACGGCAATTAAACGGGAATTTCGCCAGTCGTGCCTATATTATCGCTTGCCATGGTCCAGAACAGACGCCTCGGTACGGTGCCGGTACCGGATCTCATGATATTTTTCCGGGACAGAAAATACGACCCAAGGAACCACAGCCAACAAAATGATTAATTTAAATGTTTTGGCATTTTATGACGATTAAACTGGTATTCCGCCAGTCGTGCCTATATTATCGCCATCCATGGTCCAGGCCGGATGCCTTGGTATGGAGCCGGTACCGTATCACATGATATTTGTCCGGGACATCAACTACGACCCAAGGAACTATAACCAATGCTTCAAAATGATCAAGTTACATTTTTTTGAATTTTATGGCAATTAAACTGGAATTCCGCCAGTCGTGCATGTAATATCGCCTGCCATGGTCCAGGCCGGATTCCTTGGTACGGATCCGGTACCGGATCGCATGATAATTGTCCGGGAAATCAAATACGACCCAAGGAATCATAATCAATGCTTTGAAATGATCAAGTTATATATTTTGTCATTTTATGGAAATTAAACTAGAATTCTGCCATTCGTGCATGTAATATTGCCCGCCATGGTCCAGGCCGGACGCCTTGGTACGGAGCCGGTACCGAATAGCATGATATTTGTCCGGGACATCAAATACGACCCAAGGAACCATAACGGACGCTTCAAAATGATCAATTTACATTTTTTGGAATTTTATGGCAATTAAACTGGAACTCCGTCAGTCGTGCCTGTATTATCGCCTGCCATGGTCTTGACCGGACGCCTTGGTACGGAGCGAGTACCGGATAGTATGATATTTTTCCGGGGCATAAAATACGACCCAAGGAACCATAACCAACACTTTGAAATGATCAAGTTACATTTTTGGCATTTTATAGAAATTAAACTGGAATTCCACCAGTCGTGCCTATATTTTTGCCTGCCATGGTCCAGGCCGGACGCTTGGCATGGACCCGGTACCAGATCGCATGATATTTGTCCGGGAGAGAAAATACGACCCAAGGAACCATAACCAAGGCTTGAAAATGATAAAGTTACATTTTTTGGCATTTTTGGGTAATTAAATTTGTATTCCACTAGTCGTGCCTACATTATCGCCTGCCATGGTTCAGGTCGGACGCCTTGGTATGGAGTCGGTACCGGATCGCTTGATATTTGTCCGAGACATCAAATACGACCCAAGGAACCATAACCAACGCTTCGAAATGATCAAGTTACATTTTTTTGAATTTTATGGCAATTAAACTAGAATTCCGCCAGTCGTGCATGTAATATCGCGCGCCATGGTCCCGGTCGGACGCCTTGGTACGGAGCCGATACCGGATCATATGATATTTGTCCGGGACATCAAATATGACCCCAGGAACCATAACAAACGCTTCGAAATGATCAAGTTACATTTTTTTTTCATTTTATGGCAATTAAACTGGAATTCAGCCAGTCGTGCATGTATTATCGCCTGCCATGGTCCAGGCCGGACGCCTTGGTACGAAGCCGGTAGCGGGTCGCATGACGTTTTTCTGGGATAGAAAATACGACCCAAGGAACCATAACTAACGTTTCGAAATGATCAAGTTACATTTTTTGGCATTTTATGGCAATTAAATTGGAATTCCTTGAGTCGTGCCTGTATAATCGCCTGCCATGGTCCAGGCCAGACGCCTTGGTAAGGAGCCATTACTGGATCGCATGATATTTTTCTGGGACATCAAATACGAACTTAGAAACCATAACGAACGCTTCGAAACGGTCAAGTTATATTTTTTGGCATTTTATGGTAATTAAATTGGAATTTCGCTAGTCGTGCCTGTATTATCGCATGCCATGGTCCTGACTGGACGCCTTGGTATGGAGCCGATACTGGATCGCATGATATTTGTCCGGGGGCAGAAAATACGACCCAAGGAACCATAACCAACACTTCGTAATGATCAAGTTACATTTTTGGCATTTTATGGAAATTAAACTGGAATTTCGCCAGTCGTGCCTATATTATCGCCTGCGATGGTCCAGGCCGGACGCCTTGGCACGTAACCGGTACCAGATAACATGATATTTGTCCGGAACATCAAATACAACCTTAGGAACCATAACAAATGCTTTGAAATGATCAAGTTACATTTTTTGGCATTTTATGGCAATTAAACTGGAATTCCGTCAACCCTTCCTGTATTATCGCCTGCCATGGTCCAGGCCTGACGCATTGGTACGGAACCGGTACTGGATCACATGATATTTTTCTAGGACATTAAATATGACTTTAGGAACCATAACCAACTCTTCGAATGATCAAGTTACATGTTCTGGCATTTTATGGCAATTAAATTGGAATTCCGCCAGTCGTGCATGTATTATCGCTTGCCTTGGTACGGAGTCGGACGCCTTGGTATGGAGCCGGTACTGGATTGCATGATATTTGTCAGGGACAGTAAAAATACGACCCAAGGAACCATAACCAACACTTTGAAATGATCAAGTTATATTTTTGGGCAATTAAATTGGTACTCGCCAGTCGTGCCTGTCTTATCGACTGCCATAGTCCAGGCCGGACGCCTTGGTACGAAGCCAGTACCGGATCGCATGATATTTGTCCCGGACATCAAATACGACCTTAGGAACCATAACCAACGTTTCGAAATGATCAAGTTATATTTTTTGGCATTTTATTGCAATTAAGCTGGAATTCCACCAACCGTTCCTGTATTATCGCCTGCCATGGTCCAGGCCAGACGCATTGGTACAGAACCGGTACCGGATCGCATGATATTTTTCTGGGACATTAAATATGACCTTAGGAACCATAACCAACTCTTCGAAATGATCAAGTTACATTTTCTGGCATTTTATGGAAATTAAACTGGAATTCCGCCAGTCGTGCATGTATTATCGCCTGCCTTGGTACGGAGCCGGACGCCTTGGTATGGAGCCGGTACTGGATCGCATGATATTTGTCCGGGACAGTAAAAATACGACCCAAGGAACCATAACCAACGCTTCGAAATGATCAAGTTACATTTTTTGGCATTTTATGACAATTAAACTGGAATTCTGCCAGTCGTGCATATACTATCGCCTGCCATGGTCCAGGCCGGATGCCTTGGAATGGAGCCGGTACCGGATCGCATGATAATTGTTCAGGACATCAAATATGACCTTAGGAACCATAACCAACGCTTCAAAATGATCAAGCTACATTTTTTGGAATTTTATGGCAATTAAACTGGAATTCCGCCAACTGTGCCTGTATTATCGCCTGCCATGGTCCAGGCTAGACGCATTGGTACGGAACCGGTACCGGATCACAAGATATTTATCTGGGACATTAAATACGACCTTAGGAACCATAACCAACGCTTCGAAATGATCAACTAATATTTTCTGGCATTTTATGGCAATAAAACTGGAATTTCACCAGTCGTGCATGTATTATCGCCTGCCATGGTCCAGGCTGGATGCCTTGGTACGGAGCCGATACCGGATCACATGATATTTGTCGGGGACATCAAATACGACCCAAGGAACCATAACCAACGCTTCGAAATAATCAAGTTATATTTTTTTGAATTGTATGGCAATTAAACTGGAATTCCGCCAGTCGTGCCCGTATTATCGCCTGCCATGGTCCTAACCGGACGCCTTGGTACGGAGCCAGTACCGGATCGCATGATATTTGTCCGGGACATCAAATATGACCCAACGAACCACAACCAACGCTTTGAAATTATCAAGTTACATTTTTGGCATTTTATGATAATTAAACTGTAATTCGCCAATCGTGCCTGTATTGTCGCCTGCCATGGTCCAGGCCGGATGCTTTGGTATGTAACCGGTACCGAATCACATGATATTTGTCCGGGACAGCAAATACGACCCAAGGAACCATAACCAAGGCTTCGAAATGATCAAGTTACATTTTTTGGCATTTTAGGGAAATTAAATTGGTATTCCGCCAGGCGTGCCTGTATTATCGCCTGCCATGGTCCAGGTCGGACGCCTTGGTATGGAGCCGGTACCAGATCGCATGATATTTGTCCGAGACATAAAATACGACTTTAGGAACCATAAACAATGCTTCTAAATGATCAAGTTATATTTTTTGGCATTTTATGGCAATTAAACTGGAATTCCGCCAACCATGCCTGTATTATCGCCTGCCATGGTCCAGGCCGAACGCATTGGGGAGCCGGTACCGGATCGCATGATATTTGTCCGGGACATCAAATACGACCAAAGGAACCATAAACAATGCTTCAAAATTATCAAGTTACATCTTCTAGCATTTTATGGCAATTAAACAGGAATTCCGCGAGTCGTGCATGTATTATCGCTTGCCATGGTCCAAGCTGGACGCCTTGGTACCTAGCCGGTACCGGATCGCATGATATTTTTCCGGGACATCAAATATGCCCCAAGGAACCATAACCAACACTTCGAAATGATCAAGTTATATTTTTTGGCATTTTGTGGCAATTAAACTGGAATTCCGCCAACCATACCTGTATTATCGTCTGCCATGGTCCAGGACGGACGCATTGGGGAGGTGGTACCGGATTGCATGATATTTGTCCGGGACATCAAATAAGACCAAAGGAACCATAACCAATGCTTCAAAATTATCAAGTTACATTTTCTGGCATTTTATGGCAATTAAACTAGAATTCCGCCAGTCGTGCATGCATTACTGCTTGCCATGGTCCAAGCTGGACGCCTTGGTACGTAGCCGGTACCGGATCGCATGATATTTTTTCAGGACATCAAATATTACCCAAGGACCCATAACCAACGCTTCGAAATGATCAAGTTATATTTTTTTGAATTTTATGGCAATTAAACTGGAATTCCGCCAGTCGTGCCTATATTATCTCTTGCCATAGTCCAGACCGGACGCCTTGGTATGAAGCTGGTACCGGATCGCATGATATTTGTCCGGGACAGAAAATATGACTCAAGGAACCATAACCAACACTTCGAAATGACCAAGTTATATTTTTTGGCATTTTATGACAATTAAACTGGAATTTCGCCAGTCGTGCCTGTATTATCCCCCTCCACAGACCAAGCCGGACGCCTTGGTATGGAGCGTGTACCGGATCACATGATTTTTGTCCGGGAAATCAAATATGACCCAAGAAACCATAACCAACGCCTCGAAATGATCAATTTACATTTTTTGGCATTTTATGGAAATTAAACTGGAATTCCGTCAGTCGTGCATGTATTATCGCCTGCCATGGTCCAAGCCGGACGCCTTGGTATGGAGCCGGTACCATATCGCATGATATTTGTTCGGGACATCAAATACGACCCAAGGGACCATAACCAACGCTTCGAAATGATCAAGTTACATTTTTTGACATTTTAATGAAATTAAACAGGAAATTCGCCAGTCGTGACTGTATTATNTCGAAATGATCAATTTACATTTTTTGGCATTTTATGGAAATTAAACTGGAATTCCGCTAGTCGTGCCTCTATTATCACCTGCCATGGTCTAGACCGGACGCCTTGGTACGGAGCCAGTATCGGATCGCATGATATTTGTTCGGGACATCAAATACGACCCAAGGAACCATAACCAACGCTTCGAAATGATCAAATTACATTTATTGGAATTTTATGGAAATTAAATTTGAATTCCTTGAGTCGTGCCTATATTATCGCCTGCCATGGTCCAAGCCGGACGCCTTGGTATGGAGCCGGTACCATATCGCATGATATTTGTTCGAAACATCAAATATGAGCTTAGGAACCATAACCAACGTTTCGAAATGTTCAAGTTACACTTTTTGGAATTTCATGGTAATTAAACTGGAATTCCGCTAGTCATGCATATATTATCGCCTAGCATGGTCCAGGCTGGACTCCTTGGTATGGAGCCGGTACCGGATCGCATGATATTTTTCTGGGACATCAAATACGACCCAAGAAACCATAACCAATGCTTCGAAATGATCAAGTTACATTTTTTTATCATTTTATGGCAATTAAACTGGAATTCTGCCAGTCGTGCCTGTATTATCGCCTGCCATGGTCCAGACCGGACGCCTTGGTACGGAGCCAGTACCGGATCGCACGATATTGGTCCAGGACATCAAATACGACCCAAGGAACTACAACCAACACTTCGAAATTATCAAGTTACATTTTTTGGCATTTTATGGCAATTAAACTGGAATTTTGCCAATCGTGCCTTTATTATCGCCTGCCTTGGTCCATGCCGGACGCCTTGGTATGGAGCCGTTACCGGATAGCATGATATTTGTCCGGGACATCAAATACGACCCAAGGAACCATAACACATGCTTCGAAATGATGAAGTTACATTTTTTGGCCTTTTATGGCAATTAAACGGGAATTCCCCTAGACGTGAATGTATTATCGCCTGCCATGGTCCACGCCGGACAACTTCGTACGGAGCCAGTACCAGATCGCATGAAATTTCTCCGGGATATCAAATACGACCCAAGGAACCATAACCAACGCTTTGAAATGATTAAGTTACATTTTTTGGCATTTTATGACAATTAAACTGGAATTCTGCTAGTCGTGTCGGTATTATCGCCTGCCATGGTCCAGGCCGGACGCCTTGGTACGTAGACGGTATCGGATCGCATGAAATTTCTCCGGGATATCAAATACGACCCAAGGAACCATAACCAACGCTTCGAAATGATCAAGTTACATTTTTTGGCATTTTATGACAATTAAACTGGAATTCTGCTAGTCGTGCCTGTATTATCACCTACCATGGTCTAGACCGGACGCCTTGGTACAGAGCCGGTACCGGATCACATGATATTGTTCCGGGACAACAAATACGACCCAAGGAACCATAACCAATGCTTTGAAATGATCAAGTTACATTTTTTGGCATTTTATGGCAATTAAACTGGAATTCCGCCAGTCGTGCATGTATTATCGCCTACAATGGTCCAGGTTGGACGCCTTGGTACGGAGGCGATACTGGATCGCATGATATTTGTACAGGACATCAAATATGACCCAAGGAACCATAACCAATGCTTTGAAATGATCAAGTTACATTTTTTGGCATTTTATGGCAATTAAACTGGAATTCCGCCAACCGTACATGTATTATCGCCTGCCATGGTCCAGGCCGGACGCCTTGGTATGGAGCGTGTACCGAATTGCATGATATTTTTCCGGGACATCAAATATGACCCAAAGAACCATAAACAATGCTTCGAAATGATCAATTTACGTTTTTTGGCATTTTATGCCAATTAAACTAGAATTTCGCCAGTCATGCCTGTATTATCCCCTTCCATGGTCCAGAACGGATGCCTTGTACGGAGCTAGTACCAGATCACATGATATTTGTCTGAGACATCAAATACGACCCAAGGAACCATAACTAGCGCTTTGAAATGATCAAGTTACATTTTTTGGCATTTTATGACAATTAAACTGGAATTCTGCCAGTCATGCCTGTATTATCGCCTGCCATGGTCCAGGCCGTACACCTTTGTACTGAGCCGGTACCGAATCGCATGATATTTTTTTACAGGACATCAAATACAACCCAAGGAACCACAAGCAACACTTCGAAATGATCAAGTTACATTTTATGGCAATTAAATTGGAATTCAGCCAGTCGTGCATGTATTATCGCTTGCAATGGTCCAGGATGGACATCTTGGTACAGAGGCGGTACCGGATCACATGATATTTTTCCGGGACATCAAATACGACCCAAGGAACAATAACCAATACTTTGAAACGATCAAGTTACATTTTTTGGCATTTTATGACAATTAAACTGGAATTTATCCAGTCATGCATGTATTATCGCCTGCCATGGTCCAGGCCGGACACCTTTGTACTGAGACGGTACCGGATCGCATGATATTTTTTTACAGGACATCAAATACGACCCAAGTAACCACAACCAACGCTTCGAAATGATCAAGTTACATTTTTTGGCATTTTATGGCAATTAAACTGGAATTTATCCAGTCATGCATGTATTATCGCCTGCCATGGTTCACACCGGAGACCATGGTATAAAGCCGGTACTGGATCACATGATATTTGTCCGGGACATCAAATAAAACCCAAGGAACCACAACCAATACTTTGAAATGATAAAGTTACATTTTTGGGTATTTTATGGCAATTAAACTGGAATTTTTCCTATCGTGCCTGTATTATTGCCTGCCACGGTTCAGGCCGACGGCTTGGTATGGAGCCAGTACCAGATCACATGATATTTGTCCAGGACATCAAATATGACCCAAGGAACCATAACCAATGCTTCGAAATGATCAAGTTACATTTTTTGGTATTTTATGGCAATTAAATTGGAATTCTGCCAGTCATGCATGTCTTATCGCCTACTATGGTCCAGGCCGGACGGGTTTGTACTGAGCCGGTACCGGATCGCATGATATTTTTTTACAGGACATCAAATATGACCCAAGGAACCATAACCAGTGCTTCAAAATGATCAAGTTACATTTTTTGGCATTTTATGTCAATTAAACTGGAATTCCGCCACTCGTGCCTGTATTATCGCCTACCATGGTCCAGTCCGGACTCCGTGGTACGGAGCCGGTACCGGATCACATGATATTTTTACGGGACATCAAATACGACCCAAGGAACCACAACCAATGGTTCGAAATGATCAAGTTACATTTTTTTGCATTTTATGGCAATTAAACTGGAATTTCGCCAGCCATGCCTGTATTATCGGCTGCCATGGTCCAGACCGGAAGCCTTGGTAAGGAGCCAGTACCGGATCGCATAATATTTGTCTGGGACATCAAATACAACCCAAGGAACCACAACCAACGCTTTGAAATGATCAAGTTACATTTTTTGGTATTTTATGGCAATTAAACTTGAATTTCGCCAGTTGTGCCTGTACTATTGCCTGCCATGGTTCAGGCCGTACGCCTTGGTACGGAGCCAGTACCAGATCGCATGATATTTTTCTGGGATATCAAATACGACCCAAGGAACCATCAAAAACTCTTCGAAATGATCAAGTTACATTTTTTGGCATTTTATGGCAATTAAACTGGAATTCCGCTAGTCGTGCCTGTATTATCACCTTCCATGGTCCAAATCAGACGCCTTGGTACAGAGCGAGTACCGGATCGCATGATATTTGTCCGGGACTTCAAATACAACTCAAGGAACCAAAACCAACGCTTCGAAATGATCAAGTTACATTTTTTGGTATTTTATGGCAATTGAACTTGAATTTCGCCAGTCGTGCCTGTATTATTGCCTGCCATGGTTCAGGCCGGAAACCTTGGTACGAAGACGGTATCGAATCGCATGATATTTTTCCGGGACCCCAAATATGACCCAAGGAACCATAACCAACGCTTCGAAATGATCAAGTTACATTTTTTGGCAATTTATGGAAATTAAAATGGAATTCCGCCAGTCGTGCCTGTATTATAGCCTGCCATGGTCCATGCAAGACGCCTTGGTACGAAGCCGGTACCAGAACGTATGATATTTATCCGGGACATCAAATACGACCTTAGGAACCATATCCAATGCTTCGAAATGATCAAGTTATATTTTTTGGCATTTTATGACAATGAAACTGGAATTCCGCCGGTCGTGCATGTATTAATGTCTGCCATGGACCAGGCCGAATGCCTTGGTACGGAGCCGGTACCGGATAGAGTTATATTATCCAGGACATCAAATACGACCCAAGAAGAATAACAAACGCTTCGAAATGATCAAGTTACATTTTTTGGAATTTTATGGATATGAAAATGGAATTCTGCCGGTCGTGCTTATATTATCGCCTGCCATGCTCCAGGTCGGACGCCTTGGTACGGAGCCGGTACTTGATCGCATGATATTTTTCCGGGACATAAAATACGACCCAAGTAACCATAACCAACGCTTCGAAATTATCAAGTTACATTTTTTGGCATTTTATAGTAATTAAACCGAAATTCCACCAGTCGTACCTATATTATAGCCTGCCATGGTCCAGGCTGGACGTCTTGGTACGGAGCCGGTACGGGATCGCATGATATTTGTCCGAGACATAAAATACGTCCCAAGGAACCATAACCAGTGCTTCGAAATGATGAAGTGACATTTCTTGGCCTTTTATGGCAATTAAAATGGAATTCCGCCAGTCGTGCCAGTATTATCGCCTGCCATGGTCCATGCCGGACGCCTTGGTGCGGAGCTGGTACTGGAATGCATGATATTTCTCCGGGACATCAATACGACCTTAGGAACCATTACCAACTCTTCTAAATGATCAAGTTACATTTTTTGGCATTATATGACAATGAAACTGGAATTCCGCCAGTCGTGCCTGTATTAACGCCTGACATGGTCCAGGTCGGACGCCTTGGTACGGAGCCGGTACCGGATGTAATTATATTTATCCGGGACATCAAATACAACCCATGGAACCATAACCAACGCTTCAAAATGATCAAGTTATATTTTTCGCATTTTATGGATATTAAACTGGAATTCCGCCGGTCGTGCTTGTATTATCGCCTGCCATGGTCCAGGTCGTACGCCTTGGTACGGAGCCGGTACCGGATCACGTTATATATGTACGGGACATCAAATACGACCCAAGTAAAAATAACCAATGCTTGAAAATGATCAAGTTACATTTTTTGGCATTTTATTGCAATTAAACTGGAATTCCGCCAGTCGTGCCTAAATTATCGCCTGCCATTGTCCTGACCAGACGCCTTGGTATGAAGCCGATACCGGATCGCATGATAATGTTTCGAGACATCATATACTACCCAAGGAACCATAACCAACACTTCAAAATGATCAGGTTACATTTTTTGGCATTTTATAGTAATTAAACTGAAATTGCGCCAGTCGTGCCTGTATTATCGCCTGCCATGGTCCAGGCTGGACGTCTTGGTACGGAGCCGGTATCGGATCGCATCATATTTTTTCGAGACATCAAATACGACCTAAGGAACCATAACCCGTGCATCGAAATGATCAAGTTACATTTTTTGGCATTTTATGGCAATTAAACTGGAATTCTGCCAGTCGTGCTTGTATTATCGCCTGCCATGGTCCAGGCCGGACGCCTCGGTATGGAGCTGGTACCGAACCGCATGATATTTCTCTGGGACATCAAATACGATCTTAGGAACCATAACCACTGCTTCGAAATGATCAAGTTACATTTTTTGGCAATGAAACTTGAATTTCGCCAGTCGTGCCTGTATTATCGCCTGCCATGGTCTAGGCCGGACGCCTTGTTACGAAGCCGGTACCGGATAGTAAAATATTTGTCTGGGACATCAAATATGACCCAAGGAACCATAACCAACGCTTCGAAATGACCAAGTCACATTTTTTTGCAATTTATGGCAATTACACTGGAATTCCGCCAATCATGCGGGTATTCTCGCCTGCCATGGTCCAGGTCGGATGCCTTGGTACGGAGCCGGTACCGGATCGCATGATATTTGTCCCGGACAGCAAATACGACCCAAGGAATCATAACCAAGGCTTCAAAATGATTAAGTTACATTTTTTGGCATTTTATGGCAATTAATTTGGAATTCCACCAATCGTGCCTGTATTATCGCCTACCATGGTCCATGCCGGACACTTTGGTACGGAGCCGGTACCGGAATGCATGATATTTCTCCGGGACATCAAATACTAACTTAGGAACCATAACCAACGCTTCGAAATGATCAAGTTACATTTTTTGCATTTTATGACTGAAACTGGAATTCCGCCAGTCGTGCCTGTATTAACGCCTGCCATGGTCCAGGACGGACGCCTTGGTACGGAGCCGGTACATCAAATACGACCCAAGGAACCATAACTAACGCTTCGAAATTATCAAGTTACATTTTTCTGCATTTTATGGATATTAAATTGGAATTTTGCAGGTCGTGCTTGTATTATCGCCTGCCATGGTCCAGGTAAGACGCCTTGGTACGGAGCCGGTTCC
>ML356253.1:0-90749 GCA_005239505.1 Nicotiana paniculata | reverse complement strand
TGAGTGAACTATAATCAAGGTTAAATTAATGTCGAATAACCATATTCATGGCTAAACCACAACTCCAGAACAATGGGGGTCTATCCACTCATGCTAGAATCAAACAATTGCATAAGTGTTGCATAAATGGAAAATACTAGAATAAGATGAAGAAAACTGAGAATTCTTTGCTTCCTAATGATCCTGTGTGTGTCTTCTCTCCAAAAATGGCATCCTCTCCCAAAGTTGTGCTTTTGGGTCTATTTATATGTTTGGGACAAACCCTAAACATATAGGAGACTTCTATTCAAACTGGGAAACACTTAAAACTTTCAAAACTCAGATTTGACCGGACCAGAGACCCCAGGAATTAAGCCCCCAAACGCCCAGCTATAGCCTGGGCAGGCTTGGCGTTAGAGCTCTAATTCCCAGCTAACGCCTGGTCATTCCAGGCTTTAGGGCTCTAACGCCCGGCTATAGCCTGGGTCACTCCTTCTCGACTCTTAAGCGTATTTTTGACGTTTATGCATTCATTTAGTTCGGCTTCCATCTCCAATTCACCTACACATGAAATAGACTCCATTATGCACATATGACATGTATTTTTATCACAAATGCACATAAAATGTAAGGTACATAATGCTTAAAACCATGAATTCTAGCCATGCATCAACCATTCCATAATTTCTAGAACCACTCAGTTTTGAATTTATGCCAAATCACTCCATATTCCCCCCTTTAGGGGAGTACTACCATTTAGTTCTACAATGATCTACATATAAATGTTTTACTTCTTCATCTTTGGCATCTTTTCACATCATCGATGACCCTTACTCGCCTTGTGGTAATCGTTCAGTACCAAGGATAACAAACTTACTCGCGAAGATGACACTTAGTGTAACTGGCACATACAGTCGCTTAAGCTTAGTTTTTATCGTATTGCTTGCTTTAGGGAAGCGTTTTCCTAAATGACCATTCTTTGAATTTCTCATGAATCTTCTTCTGTTGTCCATTTTATCATCGTCAGAACGCAATCTGAAATTCTCATGATGCCCACCATTATAAAATCACTCAATCCCTAATTCATGTTTAGTTTATCTTGTTCACCAATCCATACTAATTTCTATTACTCTGGGGTCTAACTTTTCTTTCTGGTAATCACGTTAGAGTCACAAACTTATTTCTCAAAATGTGGATATGTCTTTATGACCTATACGCTTTTGTTGCCTCGAGGCATGTCACCTCTCTTATTTTCCTTCCCTTGTCTATAGACTCTGTAATACTGTCTTTTTTATCTACCGTTGTCATCCATGTACCAAATTTTACTCATAATGCTTCATTAACTCTCTTTTTATTTCCCTGCTAACATTTCTGTCTATCACTTTATTGTGAAAACTTCAACAAGATATTCTTTTGCTTTTAGCTCCCCTTTGCTCCATCCACTGGCTCTTCAGATTGCCTAACATTCTCTCTCAACTAGGGACGGTAGCCACACTAAGATAATATTTATCCCTTCCAGGCTTCCAGTACCTATCTTTGTAGTACTCATATCTAGTTGCACTATTTTAGAGTGCATCATCTAGGTGTCTCAGAAGAGATCTGTTAGCATATTTGCAATATGCTTCGGAAATATCAACTAACGCAAACAATCCATCCACCATTTTGGGTTACTCTAACCCCAGCCGGATCCTGATATTTCGTCCTTCTCTTAAACCATATTTGTTAGCTCTCATAGGGAATAACTTAGATCGGTGTGGCCAATTGTACATACATGTGTTACTGTTGAAGGTAACTCATAATGCATATATCTCTCTTCCGGAATGGTAAATAATGATAATCTTCACTAACTGGGTACCTCGTACCCTTCTTCATCTTGCTTCTTTTACTTGTTGAAATTTGTATCTATCTTCTGAATCTCTCATTGCCTTTCACCGTAGGGGTGGATAGATATTCTTACATTAAGGCTCCTTATCAAGAGGCTTACACGTCTTAGTACACACATGATCTACCACATTCAATCCCTTACCAACTATCTTTCTAGATGTAGGCATCATTGTATTATGAATAAGATAGAGTTTAGGAAATTGACTTCTTACAACTGAGATCTACCACACGATCTAGATTAAGAAAAAGAGTGGCAGTCATAAATGCCCTGTAGCCTCCTGCTTATAAATGTGGTGCATGACACACCCATAAAAAAGACTCTACTAGACACGGCTTGTAGACTCCCTAGGACAGAACTGCTCTGATACCACTTTTGTCACGCCCCGAACCTGGGAGACGAGACCGGCACCCGGTGCCTCACCTATCCTTGCATACCAACTTGCGAATAAGGGACTCTGAACATATAATGTCATACTTTGTCCATGGGCCACATTGCCAGACAATTGCGAATGCTGGCTAAACAACAATATAAAGGTGGACCGACAAGGCCGTCATAACTACTACGGATAGCAAACCTACAAAACATACAAAGAAGGACTACAACCCCAACATACTGCACTAACTGACAGGATATGTCTACAAGCCTCTACTGATGGATATACTTTGATCGGAACAGGGACCGACCTACTCATAACATATATACACAAGATGTACATAAAGCTCTAGACCTGGAAACTCCGAAGGGTACGGAGCTTACCGATCAAGCTGAACTCGGGCAACACCTAATGAGGAGGTCTACCCGTCTATCTGTCTAAATCTGCACGCATGAAATGCAGCGCCCCCAGAAAAGGGACGTCAGTACGAAATAATGTACCGAGTATGTAAGGAAATATAGTGAAAGCTGAAAGTGAACTGATAATATAATAACTGAAAGTAACTGGGAGTCAAAGATAATCTGAGGATATGCTCACCTACTGATACTGACTCAACTTTCTCAATATAGTAAGTAACATAGTTGTATGGCCTTATAAGGCTCGGTATATATAACTACTCTGCCGTAGTACGCTCGCTCATAGGCGCTCGGCCATACTAGGCTCTGTATCTCGGCCAACCGGGCTTGCTCTTAGGCGCTCTGTCATAGTAGGCTTGGTATATAACTTACCATCTGATCTGAGGTTGCCCAATAGGGGCCTGCCCATCAATTATAGATCGGTGGTGGTGAAAATATTGTAATATTGTATATATATAGACCCTCTGCTCGCTTGACTGGAAAAAGACAATACTCAATTGAATTTAAATTCCCGATAAGGGAAAATGCTGTAACTTATGAGACTAGGAAAATGTACATAAATTCAGGAATGTGAACTTTTCTTTATGTCTCGTTATCAAACACATGTAGTTATTGGATCATGCCAAAATAAAGAAAGGTTTAGCCTTAACATACCTGAGCCGATTCTCTTAAAAATTCCCTCTAATACACGTCCATTGCGACAACACGTAACGGCGGATCGAAGTAAGGAAAAATTCGTATGATATTCTTGAGAAATATTGCACCGTACTCCCTTAGAATTGCAAATCACATGTTGCTATAGTATTAAGTAGTCTTTGTATGAAAGATTGAAGCCACTTCATGTTGCTAATAAAATTCTTATCTTTGTTGAAGCCTTACACGTTACATAGTAGTTGTAAGCATCCAATTTTGTAAATTAGATAGACTTTTAAGTCTTGGTGGTGTGGGCACCACTTTGTAAGACTTGGCCACCCAAAAATCTCTAAAATGCCACCTATCTTCCTACGCCAAGAGTCATTACTTGGTTTTCTTATCCAAACTTATGGGCTGCCATGTTGGGAGCCTTAATCTTATCCAAATAATTCATTAGTTATCCACTAATCTTCTTGTTTATCTTGTTAATCTCCCACTGACCGATAATTATCCAATTATCCACATAACTAAGAGTTATCTCGAATTACTGAAAATGCTACTCATTTTTAACATACTTTATACATCCTACTATCATGATCATGTGGTACATGTATGGCACTAGTTTATAAATACGGGGTATTATATCTTAGACCGTATTTTATCCCGAATTATCAAACTTCGACGAAACTCATTTTCTTTGATTCGATTATCCTCTCACCTTCAAGAATTTACTTATCACTTGTTTGAAATAGAATAATACTTATAATCTCAAGATAATCGCATTCTCGAGCTTACGTCGATTAACTTACGATGAAACTTTAACGTACGAAAATGTGAGATGTTCATTTCCAAGCTTATATCAATTTACTTATGGCGTACTTCCACGTACGAAAACATGAGGTGTAACATCTCACTCGAAGATAACTCTATCCTAGATAAGGGAGGAGTTAGAAGTTGAAAATAACTAGAACTCTTCCACCACAGAAGAGTATAGCGTCAGAACTCTAGCTATTTCTGATTCTACTAAATCTATATATTTTAAGATGTTCTCAGTTTACTGATACGCACAAACGCTGAAGTTAAGCAAGAGTTGAGAGAAAAATAGCAAGGCATTTTGCAAGCAATTCCTGTGTGATTCAAATGTGCGAACCAGAAGCTACATGAACCAGATAGAAGAACCAGCTCCAACTGTGTGTTTTTTATTCTAGTTCAATTGTAGTAGGATTTTGAGTTTTACCTTTCAGCTTTCTCTAGAAGCATTTATACTAGGTACCTTGAGTGTATTGTTCAAGTTAGAGTTAACTTGATATTGTCGCAACGGTCTGAGGCTGGTTTCCACAAAGGGTTAGAGGTAATCCTTAGGTTTACAAGAGTTTTGTAAACATTGTTTTTGGCTCAGTGATTTATTGAAATGTTGGAAAAATCCTGCTGGGTAGTAGGTCATGGTTTTTGTCAACTTTTGAGCCAAGTGTTTTCCACGTAAAAATACTTGTGTTCTTTACTTTCTGTATTTATTATTCTGCAACAGCAGTATAAGGAACATATAGGANGTATGGTATTGAAGTATAAAACATCAGTTTGATAGTAGCATATTAAGGATTTGGTATGTATAGTATCTTCCCTATGTATCAAAATTATTTATGATGCCTTGATGAATTGGATAACATGTCTTATGATGCCTATGACTCATGTTCTTGACTCATGTTCACTTTTTTCTTAATACTTAATATCTCTTGGCTCCATCAATACTTGCTTTGATTTGAGAGTCAGAATGGGATCGTCCTTAGTGAGTCATGTACCATGTATGGTGAGATTTTCTTGTGTAGTCCATGTTATTGCATTCGTGTCTAGAACTTTCCCGTCATTTGAGTTGAAACGAAATTCTAGGCGTTGCTCGGTTTGAAAAATGATTTTAGGCCTCCTATGATTATTTTTGAGCTTAGTGCTTATCACAAATAAAATCATTCCTAGTTAGCATTTGATCCTATAGACTTTTATTTGGCACTCACATTACAAGCCTATATAATTTCATTCTTAATTGACATTGTTTTGATCTTTTTACCTCCTAAAGCTCTTAACTTGTAAAATGAGCGCTAGAAAGAAGTAAGGAAGGAACTTGGAGTGGCTTTTGAGTGGACCAACAAAAGGAAAAAGGTGCACTTGTGTTGTAAGAAATACACTGCTAGCGAGGAATGTAAAGTACAAAAGAAATAGTTGATAGAAAAAGAGAAGAAAAGAAAAGAAAAAAAACTGAAAGGAAAATATAGCAAAAGAAATAATATATATTGTTCGTGTTAGTGAGTGTGAATCATAGTAGTATTTAAAGAAAGAAGAAACATTTTTTGGGATAATCTAGTTTTTGTAATTGAAGTTGGGTTGATGACTTATGCGCTTAAAGTTAATTACGGAATGTGTTAAAGTACTTAGGAGGGTCATTCTTTATTCCTAAATATATCTTACCCATCTCTTAGCCCACATTAGAACCATGATAAAGTCATAATTATTTTAGACTAAGCGAGCCTGTTTCGTAGAGGTTTACATGTCACGACCCAAAATTCCAACCATGGGGTCGTGATGGCGCCTAACATACGCTTGCTAGACAAGCCAACATTAGCACAACAACTAAAGCAGATTAACAATAAAAGAGACATTAATAATAATAAAAGGGTGAAATAGTATAAATGTATAATAGATGTACGACCAATGATGTCTAGAATTATCCCCAGAATCTGGTATTCCAAGTACATAAGCCATTAATAATACTAAATACCAGTCTAAAATAAAAATACAATATTGTCAGGTATAATAAATAGTAGATAAAGATAGGAAGGGGACTTCAGGGGTTGCGATCGCCAAGCAGCACTACCTCAAGTCTCCCGGAAGAAAAAGATCTGAGCAATCATCTCTAAATGTCGTTGGGACTGACACCAGGATCTGCAAAAGAAATGCAAAAGTGTAGTATGAGTACAACCAACCTCACGTACTCAATAAGTATCAAGTCTAACCTTAACAAAGAAGTGACGGAGCTATGATAAGACACTCACTATAAACCTATAGGAGTAATAAGTAGAGAAAGACAACAATATAGAGAAACAGATAACTACATAGCGAACAGAATAAAGAAATAGATAACTGAGAGCCCCAAATTAACATCATATCACCATCTTATAACACAGCACGGTAATGAAGCGTAACAACAAGAACAACTACATAACATATGTTGCTGCCAAATGCACATGCAAGTATACATTATTAACAAGTAATATAATGATGCATAGAGTGTTGAACCTACAGAGAATTGTGTGAAAAAACCTACTAATTTTAACTCAAATTATTATCCAGTCAATTCGATCAAGGTTGAGTTGTGTTATAAATAACTAAGCAGCAAAATTAACAATTAACTAAATTAGCTAGCACAAAGTTAGTTATGTTGACAATTTAAAAGAGATAAACATTTCAGGGTCGTGATCGATTCACCAATCCTATTGTGTTCGAGATAACTCTCCTTTTCATGCAATTCACTTATGGTTGCTAATTAATCGAGTAAAGTGTACTCGTAGTATTCTCCCGAAATTCCTACTCGTCTTTCCAAAATAGATTAGCGTTTATATTCCTTAGAAATTAATCTATCAAGAATGAATTAAGATCACAATATTCAATTGAGCATGGTGATTAGGTATATTCCTATCTTACCCATTCGCCCCCAGTTTAGAGTTAAGATCATGTCCTTGTTAATTCTTCTCTAATTTAAATGCAGATAGTTAATAAAACTTAATTGTTGGCCATACAATCACACAACTAAACACAGAATTGAAGAAACAATCATGTAATAGAGAATTATAATCAAGGAGAAGTTAATGTCAAACAACAATACTCATGGCTAAATCACAACCCCAAACTAATGGGTCTTAGCCACTCATGATAGTATTAAAAATTTCACAAGTATTTGCATGGTTGAAAATACTAAGAATGATGAAGAAAAACTAGTAATCCTTGCTCTTGATTATTCCATGCTTGTATTATGCTCTCAAAGTGGCGCTTCCCCTGCCAAATGAGGTTTAGAATTCCTTTATACGAGATGGGGTTGTGTAGGTGCGTCAAAACCAAGTCCCGCGCGAAAAAGGAGTAGTCCCGCCTCAGCATCTAGGAGAGCGCGAACCGCTGGCCCAATTCTAGGCTGAAAGCCACAAAATTTCGGATCTGCCTTCTGCGTCCCAGGCAGCGCGTCGCGCTTGCCTGGGCGCTTGCCTGACACTTTTTTCTCTTTTCTTCCTTTTTTGCTCTAACTCGTGCCATTTAATTTCATATTGCTTTCGGGTGACTCCTACACATAAGAATACCACACCTTAGTGTAAATCATTACAATACACATACAAATTCATTAAATTCGAGTAAAATAGGAGGCGACATACATACAAATACATATACTTTAAGATGAATATCAATACTTCACACTTAAACTTTTGCTCGTCGTGGAGGAATGTTACTCCTTACTACACTCCAACAACTTCACACATCAATTATGGAGAAGCAACTCACCTTCAATCATGCACTCTACCTTGACTATGGTTGATACCAGCAATTAAGCATAGGCATACGAAATTTACGTTCTTCCCATTCTCAACATGCCAAAGTATAAACATCCCAATTCGAATAATTCAGACAACCTACCCATAACCACCTCGTCTTAAAAGTCGACTCATTACTACTAAGCATCATTAACTCGCGCACTCACCTAACAACAGAAGTTAACAACATTATCTATCTGTCATGAGACCATATTCCCTCACCAATAAATAAGAGAGTGCATATAAATGTAGTTCACATATTCAAGTATGACTTTGAACATAATTTAAGTGCATCATTTAATTGAACAAAAGTCACTCACTCTCGCAAAGAAATTCATGTGCACCCTATGATTGTACCATAGGTTTGCCTGTAGGGTGTATCCCTACTACTCTACGCTAGCTAAATCTAGGATCAATTAGGCCTTTTCGGGTTATAATGTAGGCTAAGGGACGGGTAGGATAGATTTGGATATTAGTGACTAACCATCCTAAGTACTTCAATACACTACTCCCAACTTTCAAACACATATTCTTCTCAACCAATTCACCTTGCCACAAAATAACACACAACTTAGCCTTTTCGTTTAAGCAATTATATATCTCCACGAGAACGAATTAAGAAGATTGGGAGGTGTGTTTTCCCTTTTTTGGTATATCAGCTTTTTCCCCGCATTTCTTCCTTTTATGTTTTTTTTTTCTTTTTTGTCTTTTTCTTTCTAACACACTCCTCACATTAAAGTCTTTGCTAGTGGTCTTTCATAACATTAGTGCACCCTTGAGCCCTTCTATGGTTCCCATCAAAATTTACTTTTCAAGATCTCGCCTACTTCTTTTAGTAATTAAGTGCCTTCTGAGGTAAAGGTTCAATAAAGCTCAAGTCAAGAACAAAAATTGGGATACGGCTTATAATGTGGATAGCAAAAAGTTTAAAGACTCAAATAGGCTAACAATAAAAAAATTTATTGGTAATTGGAAAGTAAATCCATGATCAAGCAAAGAAATGCCTACATCATCTCCTAGACTAGCACAATTTACTGATTTCGTGTTGATTACATATGAGGCAAGTTCTAGACTACATAGGATAACACGAAATATCGACGAATCCTCTCACACATTGCACATAACTCAATCAAGAAAACTATGTTCAACTCTTAAATCAACACATGTAAACACATAGTTGAGACTTTTTAAGCTTAAAGGTACTAGATGTCATATGAGCCAAGAAACTGAGAAGAGGCGTCACAAAAGAGGCTATTCATTTTTAACTGAGGCATCAAATTTGAAACCAAATACAACAAGAGGATAGACTGCATGCCATAGGTTAAATGTGCCAGCATCAAGCATGTCAAAAGGTATCTAGAGCAACTCAGTTTTCGCTTTCTACCCTACTCCTACAAAGATAAAAAAAAAATACCCGATTTAACTTACACCCCTTGAAAAAAACCGGTATCCAAAGAAATATCAAGGGAATTACTACCTAATTATCACTAATAAAAATAAAAGAAAATATTTTTGATATATTTGTTTTTAATAGGGCCTTAATCCCTCAAGAAAATAGTCCAAGAGATCCATCGTCGGGAAAAATATAAACTTATTTATTTTTTTTTAAAAACTTTCTATTTTATTCTTTCTTTTCCATATTTTCCTACTAACTCTAACACTAGACTAATAATATGACTACTAAATCAAAAAAAAAAATATGCAAATTATTCACAAGTTCAGTACACAGAAAGTTATTCGCCTACCCTCCAGTCTTCGATGCATAATAAAATAGAAAAATAGAGGTATGGTGGAAAGAAAAACTCACTGTGCACACTGGCGGAAGCTTCGGCCTCATCCTCAACCGCACCAAGCTGTACTAATGCACGCGGCCATGCAACCTCATCATTAGCATCCTCTCGGCATCCGAACCAACATTTATGTTCTCATCTTTAGACGGGTGAATGGGACTTCCAGGCGCGATCCCTAAAATCTCCTTTATTGCACTAGAAAGCGGGTACTTAGTTGTATGACTTCAGTAAAAAAAATCATAGTTTTATGATTATCTTTGAAATTTATCCTATTTCAGATCTACGATTTGATATTTTATTATTTAAAAAAGCATAAAAAGTATATGATTTTAATCTATATCCCTAAAAAGATTAAGTTATACAATGTTTCGAGAGGGCGTGAATAAGATGGCATTGAAAATAATATTTGTCATGTAGTTGGAAAAGTAATTAATTTCCACCTTATCAACCAAACATTAAGGTATTTTTTGGGAAAAAATGTTTTATACTGACCAGCCAAACAGTATGAAACAAGGACAAGAGTTATCGGAAAAGCTTTTTCAAATATTCAAAGAAAAGTTTACTAAGAAATGTTACCAATTTTGTTATAACACCAAAATCCTATAAATTTTAATTTTCACAAAAAAATATTATTCTCCCATACCTAAATGATGTTGAGTTTTACTTGTCTCTTATTGATTGTATAGTGTGTCAAAAAGAAAAAGTATATAATGCATTAATGCTCTCAAGTTACATCGCATATTTCTTAATTAAGGTTTTAGATCAGATGCTTAAATTCTTTCAAAATAACCAAACGTCGGCAATGTTTTTGCAATAGTTTATCTTTCGGATTCACTATTTATTTATTTTTTAATTAAAAAAAAGGTATAATAATGGATAAGTGTACATATTGTCATTTTCAGAGATGTTATTTAGACAATTTAAAATATACTTTTCCTGAAAACTTGAACTGAAAATCTAAAATTCATGACGTACTAACTAATTCTTAAATAGCAGCGCTTTAGAATGGCTACCAAGTGTAATTTCTACCTCAAAGTAACACAGGTCCAAAAACCTTTTGAGCCCAACTATATGTTTGTGCTCTTCAAATCTAAGCTCCATTATTGTTTTTCTTTATGGTCAAGAATCAAATAAAATATTTCAAGTTGAGTTATATATATTTTTAAAGTGAACTTTATTTTTCTGATAGTAATACATATTCAAAATTGGACTTCGCATTTGGAAGCATTTAAATTTTATTGAATATAAATTGATAAAATAATATGGACTATATTTCAAGATATATTAGTCCAAATAAATACTACGGGCTAATATAGTTGAATTAATTATATAAGTCTAATATATATGGATTAAATAAACAAATCTTAATCCATCGGGCTAGTCCACTTAATTGGGCTAAAGTGATGAGCCCAATTTATTAGGCACAAGATTTCATCTTCCTAGAGGCCCAAATTGATGCCTACGTGTCAAATGACGTGGCACACGAAGTCAAACTGAAGAGCCAATTGGATCGTGCCACATGTCAAAATGACAAGGCATGCCAAGCCAAATTAAAAGGCCAATAAAACTGTGCCACGTGTGCAAGTGACATGTTCTAGCTAATCAAATACGGTCATGTCACTCTTCAATCTGATTGGTCGGAAAGAGTTTGTTCTTATCATAACTCTTCCCTCCCACAACTATAAATAGTGGTCTTCATAACTCAGAAAAGAGACCAGAAATTATAACAAGAAGCAAGAGATAGCTCGTGGATCAAACACCGCAAATTTCTCTACAAGTTTCAAGCTTCAAGAAATCAAGATCAAGCTCAAAAACAAAGAACAAATCAAGTTCAAGTTCAAGAACGAAGAACAAATCAAGTCCAAGCTCAAGAACGAAGAATAAATCAAGATTCAAGGAGTACGAGTTCAAATCAAAGTTCGTGGTATTGAATCTATGATCATCGTTCATGGCAACAAATATAGGTTCAAGATCAAGCTCAAAGGACTTTGAATTTATTTACTGTTGAAAAGAAGAATCGGAGGATTCATAGAGATTGTAACACTCAAATATTCGAAATTAAAATACTACGATTGTTGCGATATTTTTTGGTCTTGCTTTTATTTTCTCAACGCAATTATCTTCTACAAATTCTGGCACGCCCAGTGGGACAATCTCTACCTCTCATCTCAACTTTTCAATCACCAAAGTTCAAGAACATTGAAATGACTTCAAAGAAAATCAACTCCAGTTCAACTTCCACTAAGGCTGCTAATTCCAGGTTCTATGTTGATGTGGAAAACATACTCGAAGTTACCTTTGGAAGCTTTGGACCAGTTACGAGAAGCAAAGCAATCTCGCTAGGACAACAAGCACCCCAAGTGTCATCCGCATCTAACCCTGTTTTCGGATCTTCATCCTCAAAAGGAGAAAGATCTTCCACAAACCCACCCGAAGGAGGAAGCGATGTTGCTGAAAAGATCAAGAAAACTCTTGCTCTACTTGACCTCTCCGGATCCAAGCACTCTGCTGTGAAGGAATATGATGATGCTTCAAGTGATGGATCCTCCCCACTTAAACCACATAGAATGAGCCAATCAAGGATCAATCTATGTGACAATCCATGCTACTCTCCACCGTCCACAACAATCATGCAAGCCATGGTGACAAACACTTCATCTGTGGAGGAGTAGTTGGAAAACTTGACAGAAGCAATCGCTGGCTTGACCAAATGCGTGCAAAATCAAGATGCTATAATTGACAAGCTAACAGACAGGGTGGGTCTTGATGGAAGAAGAATCCACCCATGAACCTAGAAAACTCACAGAAGTTCAAGAGATTGATCCTCCCCCACGACAAGTTGCATCCACTAAGGAAATTCCAGTCTCTTCCGAAGAGATGATTCCAATCAATCAACTAAAGGAGTTCATTGAAAGGACTATAAAAAGAAAATATGAAGTCTCTTCCAAGTCCTCCTTTATCTACGCAAAGTCGTACACTTCAAGGATCGATATGTTGAAGATGCCTGCTGGCTATCAACCTCCAAAATTTCAATAGTTTGATGGCAAAGGCAATCCAAAGCAACATGCGGCGCACTTCGTTGAGACATGCAACAATGTTGGGACTTATGGAGATTACCTCGTCAAGCAGTTTGTCTTCTCATTAAAAGGAAATGCTTTTGATTGGTGCACGGACATAGATGCTAGATCTATTGATAGATGGGATCAACTAGAGCAAGAATTCCTCAATCTCTTTTATAGCACGAGACATACTGTGAGTATGATAGAACTCATAAATACTCGTCAACGGAAGAGTGAACCAGTTATCGACTTTATCAATCGTTGGAGGAATGAAAGCCTCAACTGTAAAGACAGGCTTAGTGAATCTTCTGGAATAGATATGTGCATCCAAGGTATGCATTGGGTATTGCACTACATCTTGCAAGGTATCAAGCCTAGAACATTTGAAGAACTTGCAAATTGTGCCCATGACATGGAGTTTAGCATGGCCTCCGCTGGAAATGAAAGGCTGCCCATCTATGAACCTCGCAAAGGGAACGACAAGCAAGAAGTCAGAAAATAGAGCAAGTTTGTACCAAGATCTGAAAAAAAAGAAGCTATGAATGTCAACACATCACCTATGAATTTCACGACGAAGGTGAGCAAAAAGTAGAGTACGAAATCCACTTCGTTTCAAGATAGGCCAAGTGGAAAGTTAACTCTAAAAGAAATGCAAGATCACAAAGCCGTACACTGCAAGGATCAATATGTTGAAGATGCCTGCTGGCTATCAACCTCCAAAGTTTCAACAGTTTGATGGCAAAGTCAATCCAAAGTAACATGTGGCGCACTTCGTTGAGACATGCAACAACGCTGGGACTTATGGAGATTACCTCGTCAAACAGTTTGTCCGCTCGCTAAACGGAAATGCTTTTGATTGGTATACAGACCTCGAGGAAAGATCTATTGATAGCTGGGATCAACTAGAACAAGAGTTCCTCAATCGCTTTTATAGCACAAGGAGCATTGTGAGCATGGTGGAACTCACAAATACTCTTCAAAGGAAGAGTGAACCAGTTATCAACTTTATCAATCGTTCCTCAATTATAAATACAGGCTTAGTGAAGCTTCTGGCATAGAGATTTGCATCCAAGGCATGCATTGGGTATTGCGCTACATCTTGCAAGATATCAAGCCTAGCACATTTGAAGAACTTGCAACTCGTGCCCATGACATGGAATTGAGCATGGCCTCTACTGGAAATGAAAGGCTGCCCATCTATGAACCTCGCAAAGGGAACGACAAGCAAGAAGTCAGAAAATGGAGCAAGTTTGCACCAAGATCTGAAAATAAAGAAGCTATGAATGTCAACACATCACCTGTGAATTTCACGACGAAGGTGAGCAAGAAGCATAAAATGAAATCCACTTCGTTTCAAGATAAGCCAAGTGGAAAGTTGACTCTAAAAGAAATGCAGGAGAAAGAGTACCCATTTCTGGATTCTGATGTGCCAGCTATTTTTGAAGTACTCCTTGAGTTAAATCTCATTGAGCTTCCGGAGATGAAGCGACCAAATGAAGCTGGAAAAATTGATGACCCAAATTACTGCAAATATCGTCGACTTGTGAGCCACCCTCTGGAGAAGTGCTTTGTCTTCAAGGAAAAAGTTATGGACTTGGCTCGTGAAAAGAAGATCGTGCTTGAAGATGATAAAGCAAGCGCAAACCAAGTCTCTATCACATTTGGTTCATTCAGTCCAGACGATCTATGTAGTTTTAAAGAAAGTAAAGATGAAGAATTACTGGAGAACTAAAAAGTTGAAGACGGTCAACCTGAGGATGATGAAGGTTAGACGTTGGTCACTCGCCGTAGGCGCTACAAAAAGAGCCCACGAAAAGGATTAATGGATCAACCAACAAGGAACATTATGGTGAAAAGACCTAAGAGATGGAATCCAGTTAAGCATGTAAAGAAAGCGAAAGTGGAGGTGCACCACCCTCAAAAGCCATGACATCCAGTGACCTTGGAGGAGTTGTACCAAGTTGGTTCCGCACGAATATTTCCCATGGGGGTATTGATGCCTCTTGTTGCCATACTGATAAAGGGAAAGAAAAGAGTGATGACCTATCGTTGGAACCATCTTCGGAAAAGCTTTTCGAGTACACCCCTCAAGAAGTTAATGCTTGTGAGAAAAAAGTCACGTTCACAAATGACGATCTTCTGCTAGGTGACACTCCTCATAACCGCCCATTGTACCTGGTTGGCTATATGCGTGATAAAAGGGTAAATCGAATTTTCATTGATAGAGGATCCACGGTGAACATTTTGCCAATTCGCACTGTGAAAGAACTTGGTATTCCCATGAAATAACTCTCAGAAAGTCGTGTAATGATCCAAGGATTCAACCAAGGGGGGCAAAGATCCATAGGCGCGATTAGGCTGGGAATCACCATTGAAGATATGCAATCAAGTGCATGGCTGCATGCGATCGATGCGAAGACTTCATACAATGTCTTGCTTGGAAGTCCTTGGATATATGAGAATAAAGTAGTTTCGTCTACCTACCATCAATGTTTAAAATACTACAAGGGTAAAGTCGAGAAGAAGATACTTGTCGATGATGCGCCATTCACCGAGGCAGAGTCACACTTCGTCGATGCAAAGTTCTACTTGAAGAACCACATTGTGAAGGAGCTAAAAGTTGATGATGGCATTAAAAGCAAGAATGACGAGCCCACAACTAAAAGAGCTGAGGTGACTATTGGTAAAGCCAATGTTGTTACGGAGGAGGTACAACCCAACGTGAATAAATCTCATAGAGGGGATATTGCGTCGTATGGCAAGAAAGTAAGTCATGCGCTCCAATATGTCCCTAAAAGGAAGAAAGATGAAGGCGAATCATCTAATCTCCAAACTATCATGCTAAAGGAGTTAACTCTTCCGGTAAAATGAATTGAGGCAGTAAAGTTGTCCTCAAATCCACATGCATGGTTTGTGGCCCAAAGTCGTTTGCAGAATGTAGCACTCCCTACAAAGCGAACAGATGAAGGTTTTGATCCTAACACTTACAAGCTATTTGCAAAAGCTGGATACAATCTTAATGAGCCGTCAAAGCTAGGGAAGATCCCATCAGAAGTTCCAACGAGGCAACCACGTGAAGGTTTGGGACACATGCAACCGTCACCAGTGCGCATCTTCATCAGAAGGGCGAGTAGCAATTACATCACTATAGAAGATGAATCCGCAGCTTCTAACAGGCCTTCTGTCTTTGACTGACTTGGAAAACCAACTGTGATAACTTCTGTCTTTGAGAGGTTGGGTCCAGTAAAGAAGGGGAATAAGTTCCAGAGAAATTATCGAAATACAAGAACACCCGCTTCACCCAAAATTCAGAAGATCTCTAAATATTTCCAAAGTTCGGTTCCTTCTAGAATGAAGCGAAAAACAAAAGTCATGGTTTCGTGTGATGAAGTACTGAAGGTAAAGCCATATATTGTGGTCTACACTAAGGAATGTGATGAAGATTAAGAAAGTGTGGGTTCTTCGTATCATGTTATTGTACAAGGCGAGAATGGTGTTCTATCTTCAATGGAGGATAATGCAGAATTGGAGGATGTTTCACCGTGTTATCACATATCCTTCAATGATGGGGACCCTCAAGAAGATGAAGATGCGAAAGATGATCCACCTGAACTTGAAGAAGGAGTGAAGATGACAGTTGATGCCTTAAAGGAATTTAACCTTGGTACCGATGAAGAACCAAGACCCACCTACCTAAGTGCTTTACTAGAAGTTGATGAAGAAAGCACTTATATTGAGTTACTTAAGGAGTTTAGTGATGACTTTGCTTGGAGTTACAAAGAAATGCCTGGCTTGGACCCTAAAGTGGCAGTCCATCACCTTACGGTCAAGAATGGCGCTCGTCCTGTTAAGCAAGCTCAAAGGCGTTTTAGGCCGGACTTGGTTCCCTTGATCGAAACCAAAGTTAACAAACTCATTGAAGCTGGATTTATTCGGGAAGTTAAATACCCAACATGGGTTTCAAGTATTTTCCCTGTAAGGAAGAAGAATGCCAGATTCGAGTATGTGTTGACTTCAGGGATCTCAACAATGCGTGTCCCAAAGATGAATTCCCGCTTCCTATTCCAGAGTTGATGATCGATGATACTACTGGTTACGAGGCAATGTCTTTCATGGACGATTCGTCGGGCTATAACCAAATTCGCATGGCACCAAAAAATGAAGAGCTTACTGCATTCCGTACCGCAAAGGGTATTTATTGCTACAAGGTAATTCCTTTTGGCTTGAAGAACGCTCGTTCTACTTACCAAAGGTCTATGCAGAATATTTTCGACGGTCTTCTTCACAAGAATGTCAAATGCTATGTTGACAACTTGGTGGTAAAATCAAAAGAGAAGGGAGACCACTTGAAAGACTTAAGAATGGTATTTGAGTTGCTCTGGAGGTACCAACTTATGATGAATCCATCAAAATGTGCCTTTGGAGTGACTTTTGGAAAGTTCCTTGGTTTCATCGTCCGACATCGAGGGATTGAAATTAATCAAGCCAAAGTAGATGTGATCTTGAAAATTCCTGAGCCTCGGGATATTCACGAATTGAAAAGTCTGCAAGGAAAGTTAGCGTACCTTAGGAGATTCATCTCAAATCTAGCTTGGAGGTGCCAACCATTCAGTTGCCTTATGATAAAAGTTGTCCCTTTCAAATGGGACCAAGCGTGTAGCAATGCCTTTGAGAGCATTAAATCTTACTTGATGAAGCTTCCAATTTTAGCAGCCCCTATACTTGGAAAGCCGCTAATACTATACATTTCAGCACAAGAAAGATCTATTGGAGCGTTGTTGGCCCAAGAAAATAGTAAGGGGAAAGAAAACTCTCTTTACTACTTGAGCAGGATGATGACACCAAATGAGCTAAACTATTCGCCAATTGAAAAGTTTTGTTTGGCACTAGGCTTCTCGATTCAAAAGTTGAAGCACTACTTTCAAGCTCTTGTTGTTCGTCTTGTTTCTAAAGCAAATCCCATCAAGTTCGTGAGGTCAAAACCTATTCTTAGTGATCGACTAGCAATATGGTACCTTCAATTCCAACAATTCAAGATTTTATACATCCCTAAAAAGGCTGTAAAAGGACAAGCATTGGCAGACTTCTTGGAAGATCATCCGATACCTGATGACTGGGAGCTAACTGATGAACTACCTGATGAGGATGCAATGGTCGTTGAAGTTCAACCCCCATGGAAGATGTACTTTGATGGTGTTGCGCATCGTGGAGGAGCTAGTGCTGGCGTAGTATTTGTCACTTCCCAAGGTGAAGTCTTGCCCTACTCCTTCACCTTGACACAACTCTGTTCCAACAGTGTTGTTAAGTACCAAGCATTAATACTTGGGCTTGAAATGGCTGTTGATATGAAGCAATTGCAATTGCAAATCTTTGGTGACTCCTAGTTAGTAGTCAATCAGCTTTTAGGTAGTTACGAGGTCAAGAAGCATGAACTACGCCCATATCATGATTACACTAAAAAGTTAATGGGATGGCTCGGTGATGTGACTATTCAGCATGTGCCAAGGAAAGAAAATAAGAAGGCTGATGCTTTAGCTGCCCTAGATTCATCATTAACCCTGGCTGATCAAGCGCAAGTTATTGTCTGCCAAAATGGGTAGTACCACCGCCAAATGAGGCTGAAGGTGAACAAAATGAACTCAAGCATCTTGTCGTTGTTTCTGAAGTTGAGAAAAAAGAATGGTGACAATCCATTTTTTACTACTTATGTTATGGGATACTTCCAGAAAATCCGATGAGAAGGACTGAAATTTGTCGTCATTCACCTTGCTTCCTTTACTACAAAGACACTCTATACAGAAGGTCGTTCGAGGGATTACTATTGCGATACTTAGGAGAAGAAGAAGCACTCCAAGCTTTACAAGAGGCACATTCTGGGGTATGCGGGTCACGCCAGTCAGGACCAAAGCTCCACTTCCATATAAAAAGGATAGGATATTATTGGCCGACGATGGTAAAATATTTCATGGACTACGCTCGAAGATGCAAGGCTTGTCAATTCCATGCGAATTTTATACACCAACCTCCTGAAGTGTTGCACCCGACTGTAGCATCCTGGTCGTTTGACGCTTGGGGATTGGATGTTGTTGGACCACTGCCAAATTCCTCTGGTGGGCACCTATACATCTTGGCTACAACTTCCTACTTCTCAAATGGGCTGAAGTTGTTGCTCTTAAGGAGGTAAAGAAGGAAAATGTTGCAAGTTTCATCCGAGTAAACATAATCTATCGCTTTGGCATTCCTCGTTACATAATAACGAATAACGGAAAGCCATCCGATAATAGGTTGATGAACAAAGTTTTTGATCTCTTTGGGTTCAAGCAACATAACCCTTCGATGTACAACACTGCAACCAACGGTCTAGCTGAAGCATTCAACAAAACTCTATGCAACTTGCTAAAGAAAGTCATCTCTAAATCCAAACGAGATTGGAATGACCGTATGGAAGAAGCTCTATGGGCATATAGGACGACTCACCACACGCCAACACAAGGAACTCCGTATTCACTCGTTTATGGAGTCGAAGCCATCTTGCCACTTGAGCGTCAAATACCTTCATTACGACTGGCTATTCAAGAAGGGATCACTGATGAAGAAAATTCTCGACTTCGATTAGCAGAGTTGGAGGCTCTTGATGAGAAGAGGTTGTAATCTCAACAAAGTCTTGAATGTTATCAAGCTAGATTGTCTCGGGCCTTCAGTAGAAGATTTCGCCCAAGATCATTTCAGGTAGGAGATCAATTCCTTTCCATAAGAAGACCTATTATTACTTCCCATAAACCTATAGGGAAGTTCACTTCAAAATGGAATGGGCCATATGTCGTGCAAGAAGCTTATTCAAGTGGGGCTTACAAGTTGGTTGATGCAGATGGCATGAGAATCAGCCCTATCAATGGCAAGTTTTTGAAGAAGTATTATCCTTGAATTTGCAACGCTCCTTGACGCATGAGCTTAAACTGCATGTTCCTATATTCCTGGCCCGCATGAGTCTAAACTGTGTACGGTCCACACAAAAAAAGTTAGATAAGTTGAAAACCTCGAAAGAGGTGGCATAGGAAAAAGTTAGGACATAAAAAAAGAGTCTTCTAGGTTGAAAATCTCGAAATAGGCGGCCTAGGCAAAAGTTAGGACATAAAAAAAATTTACCCATTCTGAACTACGGTATGACTTGATCCTCTTCACCGAGGTACGTAGGCAGCTTAGAGTTCATTCTAAGTTTAGTCGCATAAGTTCAAAAGATACATAATCCCCCAAATCGTTGTCCGAATGAAGTACGATGGAATGTAATTCATTCAATCAGTATTTGAAAATCAAGCTGGCCATTATTCGGTTAGACTTTGGATCTCATTTGATTTAAAGGGGACAAGCCTCTATGGTAAATTGGTCTCTTCAATAAAATGATTAATCTCTTTTAGGAGGTTGCCAAGCATTTGCATCGAAGTTTGGGGATTAGCTATGTCTTCATGTTCGCATAACCTTCAAGTTTGTTAGACTTCATATTTGCTCACCGCCCAAAATCAGCGAGGCTTGAACCCAATATGTTTGGTGAGAATGTAAATCTTAGATTTTGATTGACAGCAAGAAAAAAATGTCTTGTGATTTCGAGTCTTCCACACCAAAATACAAAAAATTTGGTGAAGTCACGCTAATTTGGAACTATCGGCATATCAGAAATCGAAGTCGACTTCGAAATATCATCTTAAATCATCCTTAAAGTATTAAATTTTTCATTTTTAATATGTTATATATTTGGAAATTAAGTTTCCAATAGATCAAACGGTTCGTAATTTTGACGTTCCTACTTCAAGAAACAAAACTTTTGGCGAAGTCGCGCAAATCTGAAATTGTCGGTGTGTCAGAATTTAGTATTGACTTCAAAATATTATCTGAATGTATCCTTAAGGAATTAAATCTTTGATTTTCTATATGTTATATATTTTGAAATTAAATTTCCAATGGATCAAACGGTTCATAATTTCGACATTTCTACTTCAAGATACAAAAATCTCGGTGAAGTCGCGCAAATCTGAAACTATAAACTTGTCAAAATTTAAAGTTAGCTTCAAAATAATATCTGGGACGATTCTTAAAGTGTTTTATTCCAAATTGGATATATATTAGATCTTGAAGTCTAGTTTTCATAAAATTAATTGGTTCATAATTTCGACATTTTTACACCAAGATATAATTTTTTTGGTGAAACTGTGCAAATCTGAAACTACGAACATGTCGGAATTTAAAGTTAGCTTAAAAATAATATATGGAATGATTCTCAAAATGTTTGATTCTGAATTTCAGATATGTCTTAGATTTTGATGTCTAGTTTCCAAGAAATTAAACGGTTCATAATTTTGACTTTTCTACACCAAGATATGAATTTTTTGGTGAGACCGCACAGATCTAAAATTTTCTACGTGGTGGAATCTAATGTTGGTTTCAAAATATTATCTGGACTGATTCTGAAGGTGTTTGATTCTAAGTTTTATTTGAGAAATGAAACGGTTCATTATTTTTACTCTCCCACGACAACATATGAATCTTTCGGTACAAGCACGTAAAGCTGAAAATTATGCGACTAAGATAAAAGTCGGACACTGTAAAGCAAAAGAGAAGCTGAAATATTTAAGCCCTCGAAGTCTTCAAGTTCATCGGTCTTCAAGTTGAAGTATCCAAGTTGAAATCTTCAAGTCCGTCGGTCTTTAAGTTGAAGTCTTCACGTTCACCACTCTTCAAGTCGAAATATTTAAGCTCTTCAAGTCTCCAAGTTGAAGTCTTCAAGTCTGTCGGTCTTCAAGTTTCAGTCTTCAAATTCACCGATATTAAAGTTGAATTGTTTAAACCCTCCAAATCTTCGAGTTGCAGTCTGCAAAGTCCGCCAAATCTTCAAAGTTTTCCAAGTGTTCAAGTCAATGTCGTCTTCGAGTTGAAGCTTTATAATTTTCCAATCTTAAGGTGGACATATGAGTCCGTTTCACCTTAAGTTGGCCTCTCTGATAGTCGAGTCACATTGAGAGTAATCTCTTCGATAGTCAGGTCATTTTGAGAGTAATCTCTATGGTAGTCGGGTCATTTTGAGAGTAGTATCTCCGATAGTCGGGCCACATTGAGAGTAATCTCTCTGGTAGTCGGGTCACATTGAGAGTAATCTCTCCGATAGTCGGGTCATTTTGAGAGTAATCTCTCCAGTAGTCGGGTCATTTAGAGAATAATCTCTCCGATAGTCGGGCCACATTGAGAGTAATCTTTCCGGTAGTTGGGTCACATTGAGAGTAATCTCTCCGATAGTCGGGCCATTTTGAGAGTAATCTCTCCGTTAGTCGATCCACATTGAGAGTAATCTCTCCGGTAATCGGATCACATTAAGAGTAATCTCTCCGGTAGTTGAGCCATATTGAGAGTAATCTCTCCGATAGTCGGGCCATGAGAGTAATCTCTCCGATATTCAGGCAAGGATGAGTACTCATCCCTTCACACCTAAAATTGCATTCTTCATGCATGGAGGAATCTACTCTCACTTCCTTGACCTACAAAAAAAAAGACAACAAAAGAAGAAAAGCACAAGAAAAGAAGAAGAAATTACCTTCGCGTTAATACTTCCGAGTCCATAAAACTAAACTCAATTGGCTTGCGAAGACTGCGAATTGATGCTCAATAATTACCAGCACATGGATTTATATAAGTTTATAAAAATGGCATGGAAGGTTTGTCTCGATGTGGGACAACTGCAACAGACGAACTCCTTGAGAGATTCAGCTTGGCAAAGACGGTGCATAGTTTTCCAATCCCATTTGGAGATGGACAAGTTATCATCCAATCCATCGAAGCAGTTTTATTCTAGTAGGATTTTTGAAGAGTCCAAGTGAAATACAAAGGAATCTTCATTATAGATTGTAGGCTTATTTTTACAGAAGTCCATTTTACAAATCGTCATTATGGATGGATTACAAATCGTCATTGTAGTCCATTTGACAGAAGGTGACCTTCTGGGAGTACCAGTCCTTTTTTTAAAAGTTTCACTGCTAGAAATAAATATCCGATTGGACAGTATAGCATTGACATTTCGACGGACAATTTCAACGACCAAATTAAGGAAATCGACAGATATCCAATACTGTAAATCCGTTGAAAGTATGTAATTTTAATCTAAGTTGCTCAGACTCGGGTGTGGGTATCTAATACGAAGAAGGATCCGAGTATCGGATTTGGAGAAATCTAAATTTTAAGATTTGGGGGTGCGGATCTGCATATGGATACAGGTGCAGGATTCGGCCACTAAAAAAAATAGAACTATAAAAATATTTTACACAAATAAATGAAATTTCACTGAAAGGCTCACATTTGTTTTCCATTCTTCTCAACTTACAGAACAAGTACATGAGAGGAGAATAATTGAGCAATTGTAAGAAGTCAATCAAATGGAGTAGTAATTGTCTTTTAGATACTTCAAGTCTCGTCTTAGAAGCTCCACAAGTCTACACGCTGACAAGTTTTGAAGTAGGGGGCATTTGTAAGCATTTAAATTTTATTGAATATAAATCGATAAAATAATATGGACTATATTTCAAGATATATTAGTTCAAATAAATACTACATGCTAATATATTTGAATTAATTATATAAGTCCAATATATGGATTAAATAAATAAATCTTAATCCATTGGGCTAGTCCACTTAATTGGGCTAAAGTGATGAGCCAAATTCATTAGGTCCAAGATTTCATCTTCCTAGAGGCCCAAATGGATGCCCACGTGTCAAATGACGTGGCACGCCAAGTCAAACTGAAGATCCAATAGGATCGTGCCACGTGTCAAAATGACAAGGCATGCTAAGCCAAATTAAAAGGCCAATGAAACTGTGCCAATCAAATGCGGTCATGTCACTCTTCAATCTGATTGGTCGGAAAGAGTTTGTTCTTATTATAACTCTTCCCTCCCACAACTATAAATAGGGGTCTTCATAACTCAGAAAAGAGACCAGAAGTTATAACAAGAAGTAAGAGATAGCTCGTGGATCAAACGCCGCAAATTTCTCTACAAGTTTCAAGCTTCAAGAAATCAAGCTCAAGCTCAAGAACAAAGAACAAATCAAGTTCAAGTTCAAGAACGAAGAACCAATCAAGTTCAAGCCCAAGAACAAAAAATAAATCAAGATTCAAGGAGTACGAGTTCAAATCAAAGTTCGTGGTAATTGAATCCAAGATCATCGTTCGTGGCAACAAATATAGGTTCAAGATCAAGCTCAAAGGCCCTTGAATTTATTTACTGTTGAAAAAAAAAATCAGAGGATTCATAGAGATTGTAACACTCAAATATTCGAAATTAAAATACTACGATTGTTACGATATTTTTCGATCTTGATTTTATTTCCTTGACACAATTTATTGTGTACAGCATTCTCTCTCTACTTGGAAAGGTTATTGAATACGACTAATATATAATTTTTAAAAAATTTAATCAACTAATAATGGCTCGCATTTTCTTAAAAGAGAAATCTTCGAATATCACAAATACAATTTCGAGATCTGTTGGTTAATAACTTACAATAGAGTATGCAATATTAACCTTATTCCGTCTAATATTATTGAGCTGGATTGAAATATTTTTCGCCTTAAATTTTCTTAAGCGGAAAAGGGCCATAACTATTCTTGAAGTATTGAAATTGGTACAAAAATAATTTCCGTCCACTTATTTAAATAAAAATATCTTTATCGCTATTTTGCTGGCTCTGCATTGCCCTTCTTACTAATGTCCCTTGCTAGGAAAAAAGGAAAATCTAATTAATTTCCACGTGCCAGTGTCCCATTGGCTTGATTTAAACCCTACCCCGGTTATAACTAACAACTTGTTTGGATGGTTATGCCCCATTGTATCGTATTGTATTGTTATCACAAAATAATGTTTGTTTTAATTGTTTCAAAAAAAATTGATTGTATTGTATTGTTAAATATATTGTTCTGGAGCAATGAGAAGTCATTTTCTTTAAACAACTGATTTTGTGTGGTGGAATTGTTTCCTATTTTTCTTTCTAATTATGCACTAATTTATTACTCCACAATTCTATTTTACCCTTTAGTTTTTTTGCTATTTTAACTACAAATCTCCAATCTATGACCTTCTTTATTTTTTTTCAGAACTTCTGCCGCCAACGCTAAAGATGTTTTGCCTCCTTCAGTTTTATTTTTTCTTCTAATTTATTTTTAACTCAATTCTAATTAGTTGTGCTCCTTTGTTTTACCTTCTTCTATCTTGCTCTTTTGTTCTTTTTTCTTAAGGTGTTTTGCCTTCTTCTGTTTTGTTTTATAAAATTATTTTTATGCATAATTTTTAATAAATTTAATATTTAAAGAATTGAGGGTATTTAGTAAACGTATCAGTTACAGTACAATACGATATATTCAAACTAAACAGCAAAATAATATTTAACAATAACAAACAATACAATCTATTCAAACATTGTATTCATAAACTGGTACGATATTATACGATACAATACAATACAATATAATACAATACATTATAAAACGACGTGGAATAATGATCCAAACAAAGTGTAAACCCACCCGCAACCCATGACCCGCCCCCAATTTTAAAACACAACTTCTCCGTCTCTTTCCGACGACCCTCAACTTCTCTCTCTCCGGTAGTTCTATCGGAATACGGTGACCTTCATTAAAACCGATTGCTATTGAGTTTCTTTTGGTCTCTATTTGCTGTCCGGATTGATGAGAACTAAATCTATGTCCGTCATCCTTTTGTTCCACACTCTGACATTGTTCTGTTGCATCATCCTTTGGAAAAAAATTTATATGGAAGAGAGCTATATATTACATTAAATTAAAGAATGTCATTATGTTCTCTATTATTTTTTCTGGATTCGTGATTATTATCTTCATATAGTGACACAATAATTGTTCACCAACAATTTGCGTCGTAATAAATTGCGGTCAACAAAACAATTTTAGTGTTAGAATTTCTGATTTCTGGTTGTTTAAATTGTCAAAGTATTTGTTGAATAATAGAAAGAAAGTATTTTCTTTTTTGCAATTTCAAGTTTCCCTATCTATATATTTATGTTACACTGTACTGTATTAAAAGTACGAAGACCCTTAACGAACTGTCGTTCATCTTTTTTATCCTTTAAAAATAAATTTCAATGGACAAATGAGTCATTTAATTATTTTTTTAATATTTAGGACTTTAATTATTTCCTAATATATAAGAATTTAATTATTTTCCTAATATTAGGATTAAAAATTTACCAAATTTTGTGTATTAATTTTTTCTTATTTGATTTATGTAATATATATCTTAATTGTAAAAGAAACCATGTTTCTAGGTTTAGAAGCTTAAAAAGCCATTGTAAATTCACATAATTAGGACTTCCACCGCATTGAAAATCGCGTTTCTAAATATTTTTGTAGGTTTAGAAGTCTATTTTCTTAATTAAAAAAACATTATAACTTTAAAACTTTCAAAACATACAGGACATGTATATTCTTATTAAATAATAAAGGAATTAGAATTTCAAGTCCACGCAAATTCCTTTATTTATCCAGTTTAGTGGGTTCTTTATCAAAAGGATACTACGAAGATGAAAAAAGAAACAAACCAAAAAAATATAAAGAAGTAAAAAAGATATTAAAAAGGGGGATAACTCATGACTGTTCTAGACTAATTAAAAAAAGGAATACCAGCTTAAAAAATATAATGCAAATTCACGTAAGAAAAGTGTTGAACATACCGTGGCAATATTTTAAAGCCCCTTATTAACAAATGTTTTGAACAAGATCACGTGGAAGTCCTTCTAAAAATCATTAGAAAGATGGCAAAATGCATTTGTAAAGTGGCAAAATCCATCGGCACTTTCTTGTCGTGCACACAGGGGCGGATCTATATTCTAGGGAGGGGGTGGTACGCCACCCGCAATCTTCGATCGAGATTGTAGTTATATCTCTATATACATAGTAAATTATGTATAAATATTAAAGGTAGCACCTGGAATACTAAAATGGTGCAAGGTGCCCCTGGCAAGGGGCAATGAATTCCTCCCAAATGGCAAGAGTTCGAACTTAGCCTGCAATGTGTATTTTGTTGTGCTTTTGCTTTTCGTAGCTTGCTGCAAATAATATTAGTAGTGTTTTAAAAGTTTTATGCTTTGTGTAAAATTATTATTATTATTATTATTATTATTATTATTATTATTTTCAAACGATTTGTTTATATAAATCGAAACTAAGAATAATCCGAACCGAAGCCTAAAATAGATCAAATTGATCAAATATTTACCATATTTTGACCGCGTAAATAGTAATATGTCTGCTTTTAAATTAGTATGGCACCCGAAACCTTCAAATCCTAGATCCGCTCTGCGTGCACAACAAAGCTTCATGCAAATGAAGCTATAAATAATCATTACCAGTCACTCCTTTTCATCACCAACAAATATTGTTCTCTCATGATTGCTAACGATTAGTAATCATGACTACAAGCCTTCTCTTTCTAAATTACATGTAGCCTTTTGTGTGTTCCAATTTCTTTTATAACATATGTTTATTTCCTCATTCCAAACTTGTTGGATTTATTATTAATATTTTGTTGATTCTTGTATCCTCTAAATAAATAGAGATGGACTTGTTTAATCCTGGAAAAATATTTCACATTGCTGAAATAGTTTCTTAGGACAATGCCTAGCACGGCTCAAGTCAGTTGGTGTATTTTCGCTCACAAATAACTTTATTGCAGTATTATTGTTATTTTACCGTGTCAATTTCCTACAATCTAAGAAACCATGGCAAGTAACAATACTGCAAAAAATTTTGATGGTGCTACCAATTTTGGTGTCGTCTCCGCTGCTACTGTTCCAGCTGTCCTGCCAGATATCCATGGTGTTGCAAATACGTTATTGCATCCACAACTTGGGCAGACACTAATGTCAAAACACAGGTTTTAAGTAGACATGGTTACATATCTAATGCTAAAATTAAAACCTTCAAGAAAAATGCACCTCAATGCAAGAGAAGAGTCGGGATAAATGATAATCTCTCTAAGTCAAAATTAAATTTGACTAAAGCGGATAATATAGTGTTTGCGATCATTTCCCAAATAAATAATTTGGCCAATGTGAGAGATGGGGTGATAGACTTTGGTGCTACTAGGCACATTTGGTGCAGACCGAAATGAATTTTTGTCTTACACCCAAGTTGAAGAAGGAGAAGAAACTATTTATCTAGGTGACACAAGAATAACTCACGTTCTTGGGAAAGGAAAAATTCTTCTCAAACTCACATCTAGTAAAACTCTAGCATTGAGTGATGTGTTGCATGTTCCTAATATCCAAACCAATTTGGTTTCTGTGGGGTTATTAGGAAAAATTGGAGTGAAGGTTTCTTTCGAGAATGATAAGGTTCATTGATCAAAAATAATATTTTTGTGGGCAATGAATATTGTAATCATGATTTATTCATGCTTAATATTTCTAAAACTAGCAATAAAAATGCATCTTCTTCTGCTTACATGATTGAGTCTATTTCTTTATGGCATGCTAGACTAGGACATGTTAATATTGTGTATATAAAGAAAATGCAGTCACTAAAATTAATATCTGGTTTAGACTCAAATAATATTAATAAATGTGAAATATGTGCTGAAGCCAAAAGTACCATAAAGACATTTTTTCAGTAAATAGAGAAACTGAATTGTTATCTTTAATTCACACTGATTTAGGCGACTTGAAGCAGACTATGACTAGAGGTGGTAAAAGATATTATGTGACTTCTATTGATGACTTTTCTAGATATACTAAGTTGTATTTTCTTAGAAATAAAGATGATGTTTTTAGTGATTTTATTTCTTATAAACCTGAGGTTGAAAATCAACTTAGTATAAAAATCAAGAGAATTAGATCTGATAGAGGTGGAGAATATTTATCTTTAAATAAATTTTGTGAAAGAAATGGAATAATTCATGAAGTAACTCCGCCTTATTCACCTGAGTCAAATGGAGTAGCTGAAAAGAAAAATAGAACATTGAAAGAAATGATGAGCTCTATGTTAGTTAATTCTAATGCTCCTGATAATTTGTGGGGTGAAGCTATTTTATCTGCATGTCACTTACAAAATAGAATATCACATAGAAGAATTGACAAAATTCCGCGTGAATTGTGGAGGGATTATAAACCTAAGTTGAAATATTTAAAAGTATGGGGGTGCCTTGCTAATGTTCTTTTGCCTAAACCTAAAAAGAGAAAAATAGGTTCTAAAAACCCAGTTGCCATTCTCCTATTACTCAAATCGTCCAAGGGACAGGACCCCCGCACTGTAAAAAGTTTTCTTTATATACAACTCATGATATCTTTCTTCTGTGCATATCTCGATTTTAATAACTTCTGGGTTTATACCAAATCGACCGTAGAGAGACTTCATTAGTATCTTGTAGATATATACCATAGTTGCATCATCCTTTATCTTTGCTTCTTGTCTTCTAGCGAAGATGTCTGATACAAAGCCTTCGAAAGGACTTATTGGATATGCTGAACATAGTGTTGCGTATAGATTTCTTATTTTAAAAAGTGATGTGCTTGATTGCAATACTATAATTGAGACAAAGAATGTTGAGTTCTTTGAATATATTTATCCATTGTCTGATAAAATTTCTCATACACCTGTTGAAACAAATAGTGAAATTACATATAACGAGGAACTGAGAAGGAGAAAAAACCTAGGAAAGAATATTTTTCTTATGGACATGATTTTCAAAATTTTCTTATCGATAATGAACCATCGAATTATTTTGAAACTATATCTTCTTCTGATGCTGATTATTGGAAAGAGGCAATAAAAGTTGAAATTGATTCTATTTTGAAAATTAATACATGGATTTTAACTGATTTACCTCCTGGTGCAAAACCTATTGGTTGCAATTATATTTTCAAAAAGAAATTCAATCCTGATAGATCTTAGATAAATATAAAGCTCAATTAGTAGCAAAAAGATTTTCTCAAAAATAAAGTATAGATTATTTTGATACATTTGCACCAGTGACTAGAATTTCTTCTATTTGAGTTTTAATTGCCTTAACTTCAATCGGTAAGCTTTTTATCTACCAAATGGATGTGAAAACTACTTTTCTAAATGATGATTTAGAAGAAGAAATTTATATGGTTCAACATGAAGGTTGTGCCATTCCTGAACAAGAAAATAAAGTTTGTAAATTAATTAAATCTCTTTATGGACTTAAACAAACTCCTACGAAGTGGTATGAGAAATTTGAACAAGTCTTACTGAGAGACTGTTTTTCTTTAGTTGGGGTGGATAATGAGTTTATACTAAAGTGGTAGACAATGATTATGTGATAATATGTCTGTATGTTGATGACATGCTTATGTTTGGTACAAGTTTAAATATTGTGCAAAGTACTAAATTATTTCTATCTGCTAATTTTGATATAAAAGATCTGGGTGATGTAATACAATATTGGGAGTTAAAGTTATGAGTGAAGAAGGAATAATGTTGTCACAAGAAAATTATGTTGAGAGACTTCTTAAGAAGTTTGAATATTTTAATGTCACACCAGTGAGCACTCCTTTTGATGCTAACTCTCAGTTGAAAAAGAGTAACGGTGACCCAGTTGCTCAGTCTAAATATGCGTAGCTTATTGGGAGTCTAATGCATTTAATGAATTTTACAAGGCCTGATATAGCCTATGTTGTGTGTAGACTGAGTAGATATACTCATACTCCCAACAGAGAGCATTGGCCTGCATTAGATAGACTAATGAAATATTTGAGAGGAACCATGAATTATTGTATCCTATATAGTGGATTTTCTTCTATTTTAGAAGGGTACAGTGATGCAAACTGGATATCTGATTCAGATGAGATAAAATTCACTAGTGGTTATGTATTCACATTTGATGGTGGTGCAATATCGTGAAATCAGCTAAACAGACGATCATTGCTAGATCGACTATGGAATCAGAGTTTGTAGCTCTGGAGTTAGCTGGTTCCGAGGCTGAGTGGCTAAGAAACTTCTTAGCTAATATCTCTTTAATAAAGGACGTATTGCCTCCTGTGTCTATGCATTGTGATTGTCAAGCGGTAATAGCTATTGCAAAGAATAAATCTTATAATTATAAAAGTAGACACATGAAATTGAGACATGATGTCATAAAACAGTTGTTGAGAGATGGAATAATTTTCATTGACTATGTGAAGTCAGAAATAAATTTGGTTGATCCTCTGACTAAACATGTGGGAAGAAAATTAATTCTTCAAACCTCAAAAGAGATGGGGTTAAGGCCGACATGTTGTCAATAAAGATGGTAACCCAGCCTATGTGATTGGAGATCCCATGAAGTAGGTTTATATGGGTAATAACAAGTTGATATTGGCACTGATACACTAAAAGAGAGTGCTTGACTGCTACTAATTGAGAGGCTGAGTTATATTTCTTAATGAAATTTATATTCCTTATAGATGATGTATTTAAAAGCAGTATATACTTGATAAATTCACCTATATGAGAGTGGAGTGGACCGCTCCTATGAAATTTTGGCCCAGACTCTAGAGCTCTCATGAATCACCAGGCATGCTCATGGCCTATTGGGCGCAAAACCGCGTTGAACAGCAAAATTACTGAGGGTCAAAATGTGATTGATAAAATCACTGACTTACAATAAGAGTTATTGGTTCATAGAAATATTATATTTCACCAGTAATTCTGTGAGTTAAATTTTATTGATCTAAGTTTGGTTCATAGTCTAGAAGACACCAAACCTATTACATTTAGACAATATTAATCCAGCAAGTTTATTTTTGAAGGTCTTTAAAATAGTGGGGGACTGTGGCAATATTTTAAAGCCCCTTGTTGACAAATGTCTTGAACAAGACCGTGTGGAAGCCCTTCTAGAAGCCATTATAAAGATGACAAAATGCATTTGTAAATTGGAAAAATCCATCAGCCACTTTCTTGCCATGCACAACAAAGCTTCATGCAAATGAGGCTATAAATAGTCATTACCAATCACTCCTTTTCATCACCAACAAATATTTTGTTCTCTCATGTTTTCTAATGATTAGTAATCATCACTACAAGCCTTTTCTTTTTCAATTACGTGTAGTCTTTTGTGTATTCCAATTTCTTTTATAACCTGTATTTATTTCCTCATTCCAAACTTGCTGGATTTATTATTAATATTTTGCTGATTCTTGTACCCTCTAAATAAATAAAGATGAACTTGTTTAATCCTGGGAAAATATTTCGTATTGCTGAAATAGTTTCTTAGGACAGTGTCTAGCACGACCCAAGCCAGTTGGTGTATTTTCGCTTACAAATAATTTTATTGCAGTATTATTGTTATTTTCTCGTGTCATTTTCCTACACTTTTTAGGTTTAGCAGGTTTTTTATATTTGCTGATAAAATGTGAAAGTTACGATAGTTTAAGCACCCTCATAAAATGAGTGAAATGTGTATAAAGAAATTTTGATTGTTGGTAATATATCATACATATTTTTAATAATAACTAATAATATGCATGCAACATACATACCGTTCAGGTAAAGTTGAAGACCTTTTACCATTCAATCAAATGCTTCTCCTATGATACTTTTGTACAGTGAAGCAAGTACTAGCACGAACATAAAAAAAAATACTAGAGTAGATCCACTCCCTGTTTAACTAAAGAATTGGATTCTCAGTTAAAGACTATTTTAAGAAGTACCCGGGTTACTGATAATCAAGAAATTCAATATTCACTCGATAAGAAAGGAAATAAAAATAGGAAATGGCAAAGTAATTGATTGAAAAGCACAAGTAAGCAAGTATAGTTCAATAATAATCAGAATGTATCTGTACAAATGACATTTCTTTCCCGTATATAGAGGTCTTCAAGTACAACGTCTTTTCCCTCTTTATGAGCGAGTCATTATGAGCATTAATGATATTAATGATATGTTATAATTGGTAATCGTAACTATTCGTGAAGATTCGATAACGTTTATAATCATACACACTCATTAATTGAAGATCTATAAATCTGCCCTTTTTGTTGTCTTGGTTCATCCCACTGGTGCCTCTTCAAAGAACTTGAGAGACTTGAGCAACCGTTTCTTTTCATCTCGTGGGTTTTTTGCTTGTACCTGTTGTGACTCGTTCCTCTTTTAATGCACCTCTATAGATGTTGCTTTTCTAGCGATCCATGTGTCTTGCCATGTCAGTCACTTAATTAATTTCACGTATAATATTAATTTTTACCAATGCAGATATCCCCCCACTTACCAATTATTCAGCAATTGAATATTTGGGAAGTGGATCTCATTTAAGGCAGGAATTTGTTGTTGCCATTTCTCACGTATCATTGTATATTCCTCTAAACCAATGCGTTGTATGTCACTTCCATTTAATGCATGTGACACGTGGCAGTCATCGATTACCTATGCAACTCTTCAACGGGTTTTAGGACTTTTTTGCGGCTGTATCAGTCACGAAGTGACTGTTTTCATAATGACATTTCCATCATTACCTCCTTGACATGACGATTGATTCTGCATATAAATACACCCTTTGCCTTTGCTTTTACGAAAAACTTTCTACAGTATTCTTCATTCACAATTTTCTCTTTTTCTTCATTAAGTACTACTTACTCATCAACTATGTCTTCTTAAAATCCTGATCCTCAAAAAGTTGTCATAGTAGACGAACTTCCCCATTCTTCTGCTCCTATCAGGAGTAGGAGATGTGGCAGGTTACGTAATTTAGGGTCAGTGTCTATACGTGGGCTTCTTCTCAACCCAACACTACTCCTCCATCGTCTTCTAGAACTAGGGCTTCTTCTTTACATAGATCTTCCGCTAGAAGTAGGGATCCTAGTGAACCGCTTCGTGAACCTACTGTCGATGAGATCTTTCCCGTTGAACTTTTCTTTGTCACTGATAGAGAATAAATTAAGAATTAAGTTACTTCCATGACTTCTCACGATCATGATGATGTTTACCCTTCCCAGATTACTGAGGGTTTAGTTTCTATTTTGCGGAGAGATTGCTATTGGAAATTTGACTTCCCGATTCTGGTTCCCAATGAAAATCAAAGGATTACTTCCTTTAAAGTTGGCTTTTCTTTTGTGTATACGTATCCCTTCACATTAGGTTTTAGGCCACCTATTGATCCAATTATCATTGAGTTTTGTTGTTTCTTCGATGTGTGTTTAGGACAGATTGGTCCTATTGTATGGAGGGTTGTGACATGCCTTAGATACTTGTCAAATATGGCTTCTTTACCCTTCACCTTTTATCATCTGATTCATCTTTACTCTTCCCAAATTATTTCGCCATGGGATTTTTATTCTTGTAAGCCCTGAAGATGACAAAGATCGTGGTTGGTATGCCCGATTTGTTGCTACTCCTACAAGTGGGTTAGTAGGTGAAGAGAGCATGCCCTTACCTAAAAAGTGGAACTTTGCACGTAAGTTTCTCTTTCAGTCTTCTTCTTTTTTGTGAAGAACTTGTAATCTCATAACTGTTTTACTTTTCTTTTTCAGCAACCATGGGAACTGTTGAGTAAATTCCTGATTTTCGTGGTTGGGTAGAAAAATTGTTAAGTGTTTCTCCTACGGAAGAAAGGTATTGGAAATACCTTTCTAACAGATTTGGATGGAAAGTGAAGACTCACTGTAATTTTCTCTTTCACTTTCTTCCTTGCCTCCATGTTTATTTTGGAACTTATTGACCCCTTTCTTTATTAGGGTTTCCCGTTCGATGTGTGAGTGTTGCTTCAATCACTGCTTCGAGGCTTTCTTTATCAAAGGCTCAAAAGATAATCTTGAGTTCTTCGTCAAAAAGAAAAGCTGATAGACCGCAGAACTATGAGGATGAAGAGGAGCGGGACGAAGTCTCGTTGGTTCGTAAGCCACGAGCTAGGAGACGGGTCATTTTAGATGACAAAGCTACTCTCCCTCCTAGTTCTGTTCCCATGCTCGAGCCTGAAAATGCTACCTCGGTGAGTTCTGATGAAGAAATGCTTGTTTCACCCCGTGACTCTACTGAACAGCTCTTTTCTTGTGGGTTTGACGCAGAAAGCTTTGGCTTTATTTCTGAGAAAACGCCTCTTGCCTCTTTTCTCGTGTCTGCTCCAATTGAACCTCAATTGCCCGTACTTGCTGCTACTGCCACTGCTCCGCCCATGGCTATTTTGACTTCCTCGACTGCTCCTACTACTATAATTTCTCATGTTGAATTTGGTTCCTCTAGTAGCAGAGGGCGATGAAACAAGTTACCATCGAAATTCCTGAAAATGGTAATATTTTGAAGAAATCAGGCCAAGCTGATGATGGCTGAAACCACTGATTGGCCTAGTTGAGAAGTCAAAACTGGAAAGTTACAACTCTCTAACGTGGATGAATGATATTGTGCATTCGTATTTAAAGGTATAAACTTTGTCTTTTTATTTTACGTGATTTCTCTTTTACTGGTATCATGTTCCTCTTTTCATTGTGTAGATCAATCTCGTCGGAACGGAGATGATGAAAAGGATCATCCACACGGAGCAATTGACGAATGATTATAACACTGAGGCGGACAATTAGAAAGAGCAGTTCGAGGGTCTTCAACTTGATATGGAGGTTTTAGAGGAAGAAAACTGCACCTTAGAGCAGCAAGTAAAGGTTATGGCAACAGAATTAGCGATTGAAAAGGCTTCATCTAATCAAGCGGGCAAAGACAAGAATCTTCTTGAGTCTTCATTTGCTGAGCAGCTTTCCAAGGCTTCTGAAGAAATTAGGAGTTTAAAGGATTTACTGAACCAAAAAGAAGCTTACTCTGGGGAGCTTGTTCAAATGCTCACACAAACTCAAGAAGATCTTCGTGTATCCACAGACAAGGTTCAGTTTTTAGAGAGATCTCTTCCCCCCCTACAAGCTTCTTACGATGCTTCCTTGAATGAGAAGGATGAGTTGAGAGCTGAGGTTGAGCAGTGGAAAAAAGATTATGAAGCCCTTGAAGATAAAGCCACTGTTGATGCCAGCTGAGCTTTCTTGAACACACGCCTCGAAACGTTAATGAAAGTAAGCCGGGAAGGCTTTGACTTAGATGCTGAGATTGCAAAGACTAGAGAGATGACTGAAAAGACCCAGCAGAGTCAAAGTTTATCTTCACCCGAGGTTGGAATTCCCGAAGGTGATGAAATCATTTTTGGTGAGGATGTTGTTCAACCTTCTCCTGCTCAAATTGCTCTTCCTTCTGGTGATGACGCCACTCTTCATCCTACTGGTTCAGATTCTGCCCCATAGTGAAAGTTAAAAAGTTTGAAATATTACTTTGTGTTTGTTTTTTTTATTGGTTGAAATTTTGGAGATTTACCCCTGGTCCCATTTGGGAATAATGTTTGGAAAATCTTACCCCTAGTCCGTTTTGGGATTTTTTGTATAAGACAATTAGGTTAGAACTAAGTTTACACTTAGTTTTAAACAATTTATATCAATTTCTAAGTTTTTTTTCAACTTCTATGATATTTTATTTCGAGTTTTTGTACTACTCTTTTATTATGCATTAAAAATGCTTATGTACTTCGTGACTTTTTGAAACAAGCACGATTTATAAAAGAGGGCCCTTTTATAAACGACACTTAATGAAGAAGACGTCTCTACTTCATAATGGTGTAAACATATGAAAGAAGAAATAGGAACACACACGTTTCTTTGAATAACTTTGAGGAAAGTTTTGTATCATTCGAGCTTTCAAATTGTATAATACTTTACATGTAGTCAAGTATCATCGATAACTCTTTTGTAACTGTTTTCTTTACAACATATTGTAAAAACAATTCAAGGGTATATCTTACAACCCATGATTAAATATTGCCTTTAACCTAAACATTCGTAAGATTTTGAAATTTACATCCACGAGTGTATTCTTTATAGGTTTTTGAATCAGGCTTGCGCTTTTAGCTCTTGACTTTGCTCTTAACTTTCAATTTGTTGGGTAGACCTTAGGCTTGACTTGAATTCTGACTTTTCCAGTCTTCTTTGCCTTCCTTATATATATATGTATGTATTCCCCCAAGTGTTTGAGCTTTGAAGTATGAAATCTCGAGCACTTGATTATTCCTTCCATGTGGTCCATTTCTTGAAAAGGAAAAAACATACGGGACTCAGAGGTATATATAATTTAGATAATGACTACTTAACCCTTTATATTTCCATCATAAAGGTTGCAACCCTAGACCGGGAATAATGTTGCTTCCGCGTGTCTTTTAGGTCTAATATCATCATTTGGTGTAGGCTAGCTTTTGCCTATCATCTCAAATTGTTAATATAATTTTAATTGTACAAAGAAAAAATCGTAATTGAACGATACCTGACTGTGGGTATTTCTTTTGCTCAGAAATAGTATTAAATGAACAGCATTCCAAGTCGAGGGTAAGACCTTGCCATCCATGGTTTCTAAATCGTAAGCACCTTTTCCAGCGATACCTTGAACTTTATAGGGTCCTTCCCAATTTGGATTTAACTTTCCTGCTCTGGTTGTTTTCGTTAATGAAGTCCCCAATTTTTAAGTACCTGAGGTGAGCCTTTCTGTTGTAGTATCGTTCTATGATTTATTTTTGTGCCGCCATCCGTATTAAAGCTTCTTCTCTTCTTTGTTCGAGTAAGTCCAAGTTTGTCCTTAATTCCTCATCGTTTGACTCTTCCGTTGCCAATGTGAATCTCGTGCTTGGTTCTCCTATTTCAACTGGGATTAAAGCTTCTGAACCGTACACAAGCGAAAATGGAGTTTCTCCCCTGGCTGTTTTTGTTGTGGTTCTATAAGCCCATAACACTCCTGGTAATTCTTCAGGCCAATTCCCTTTTGATTTTTCTAATCTCTTTTTCAAATTATTGATGATAATCTTATTTGTTGACTCAGCTTATCCATTTTCCACGGGATGGTAAGGTAAAGAGGTTATTCATTTGATTTGCCAACTTTGAAAGAACTCTGTGATTTTCGAGCCTATAAATTGTGGGTCATTATCACATACGATTTCTTTTGGAACTCCAAACCGGCATATAATGTTTCACCAAATGAAATCTCCTTTTCTCGTACCTGTTTAAAATCTACTACCTCTACCCATTTTAAAAAGTAATTTGTTAACACTAATAAAAACCGTACCTTTCCTTTAGCTTGTGGTAAAGGCCCTACTATATCCATTCCCCACTTCATAAATGGTCATGGGGAAAGAATTGTATGTAATAACTCTGCAAGTCGATGCATATTGTTGGCATATCGTTGACATTTATCACACTTGGCTACAAAATTTTCTACATCCTCTTCCATTTTGGGCTAGTAGTATCCTGCCCTGATTAGTGTTTTAACTAAAGATCTTCCACCTGCTGATTTCCGCAATGTCCTTCATGTACTTCTCTCATCACGTACTCTGTTTGATTGGGTCCAAGGCATCGTGATAAAGGACCGCCAAACATTTTTGATATACTAGCAGCTTTTCATCGAAGCACTTGAGATTCTTTCTTGCCTTCCAATCCCAGGTTAAATTATTAAAAGCTTACCTCATGTTTATCCTGGTCGAGTGCTGAATGAAATAAATGTATTACAATAGCATTTTCTTCACTCGTTACTTCTGCAACTGAAGCAAGGTTAGCCAACGCGTCTGCTTCTGCGTTTTCTTCCCTGGGTATTTGCATGATCTTCCATGATTGGAATTGCCTGACCAGTTCTCGTGCCTTTTTCAAGTATTGTTGCATTCGTGCCTCTTTAGCAATGTAAGTCCCTTGCATCTGATTGACTACCAGTTGAGAATCACTTTTAATCACGATTTTCTCTATGGAGAGTTCTCGTGCTAGTTTCAGGCCTGCAATTACAGCTTCATACTCTGCTTCATTGTTAGTAATAGGGTAACATTTAATTGTTTGTCTTATACTTTCACCTGAGGGTGGGATAAAGACAATACCCAAACCGGCTCCTTTGACATTTGAAGAGCCATCAATAAATAAAGTCCACGCACCTGGATTAGCTCCAGTAAAAATTTGTATTTCCTTTTCTACTTCAGGAATTATTTTTGTATTAAAATCTACGACAAAATCTGCTAAAACTTGAAACTTTATTGCTGTTCTAGGTTGATAAATTATGTCATATTCACTTAGTTCTATTGCCCACTTGGATAATCTGCCTGACAATTCTTGTTTATGTAAAATATTCCTTAAAGGATATGCAGTTACTACGGAGATAGGATGGCATATGGTCTCAATTTTCTAGCTGCCATGACTAATGCTAAAGCAAATTTATCTAGATGAGGATATCTAGTCTCAGCATCTAATAAAGATTTACTAATATAATAAATAGGGGATTATTTACCTTTGTCCTCCCTTACTAAAACTGCACTTACAGCTACTTCTGCAACCGCAAGATATACGTATAGTCTTTCTCCATCCCTTGGTTTAGACAGTAGGGGAGGATTTGATAAATAAGCCTTCAAATCTTTGAGGGCTTATCGGCATTCCTCATTCCATTCAAACTGATTTTTCTTCTTCAATACTGAGAAGAATTTAAAACTTTTCTCTGAAGATCTTGAAATGAATCTTCCCAGAGCTGCAATTCGACCTGTCAATCTTTGTACCTCTTTTTTGCTTGTGAGTACATCAGGTATTTCTTCAATAGCTTTAATTTGTGTAGTATTTACTTCAATTCCTCTATTAGATACTACAAAGCCTAAAAACTTACCTGAAGCTATGCCAAAAGCGCACTTTTCTGGGTTCAGTTTCATGTTATATCTGCGGAGGATCTCGAAGGTAGTTGAAAGATGTTGAAAATGATCTTCCGCTTGTGTTGATTTGACCAAGATATCATCAATGTACACTTTCATCGTCTTCCCCAGGTGTTCTTGGAACATATTGGTCACCAACCTCTGATACGTGGTTCCAACATTTTTCAAGCCAAAAGGAACAATAAGTCCCCCTGTTCGTAATATTGAAGTTTTTCTTCGTCTAAGAGGTCCATTTTAATTTGATTATAACCAGAATACATATCTAAAAACTTAAAAGTTTGTGACATGCGGTAGAATCAATCAATTGATCTATATGCGGTAAAGGGAATGAATCCTTCGGGCATGCTTTATTTAAGTCAGGGTAATCTACACAAACTCTCCATTTACCGTTCTTTTTTGGAACTACCACAGTATTATCTAACCAATTAGGATAATTTATCTCGTGTATTGATCCGATCTTTACGAGTTTCTGTACCTCTTCATCTATCACTTGATGTTTGAATGATCCTTGCTTCCTCTTCTTTTGTTTGACAGGTACGAATGATGGATCTTCATTTAATTTATGAGTCATCACCTCCAGAGGTATACCTTTCATATATGAATGGGACCATGCAAAAAAATCCGCGTTAGCTTTTAAATATTCAATTAACATACCTCTCCTTTCTAGGTTTAGCCTTGCTCCGATATGAATTCTTTGATCTGACCACTGCTTGAATAGTGGAATAGCTTCGAGCTCCTCAATCGTTGTTTTAATGTTTTCATTTTCTTCTGGCTCCTGAATTACATCTGGTCTGGAATCCACGTCAATTTGCTTTAATGCAATTTCTGTTGAAATTTGATTTACTGCATCTTTCTCACTTACACCCGCATCTTTCTGGTTTGCACTCGTATCTTTTTTACTTGGTTATATCACTGAATTGATGTTCTTTGAAGTCTGTTGATCTCCTCGAATCTGTTGAATTCTCCATTTTGAAGGGAATTTGATAACCTGATTTAATGTAGATGGAACCGCATCCATATCGTAAATCCACGGCCTCCCAAGAATCACATTATAGGCCATATACGTGTCTATCACTTGAAATTTTGTTTCTTTTGATAACCCCTTCCGCGTATGTACGTAACTCAATCTCGTCCTTTGTAATAGCAATTGAGTTATCAAACCCAGATAAGGAACGTGCTTTTGGAAATACACGGTCGCCCATCATCATTTCTTCCACCACTTGTAATAGAATGATATTCACAGAGCTACCTGGATCAATCAAAACTCGCTTTACATTAGTGTCATGTATAACTAAAGATATTACCAGTGCACCGTTGTGGGAAATGATTAATCCATCGGCATCTGCATCATCAAATGTTATGTTGTCGTCCTCCAGAGTTTGGCAAGTTCGCTTCCCGTGAGTTATTGTGAACTTTGTCATTTTTCTCGCGGTTGTATAGGTTACTCAATTGACTTCTTCTCCACCGTTTATCACATTTACTGTCCTCTTTGAAGATGGAGGTTTTGGGGGCTCTTGCCTATTTTTCATGTAAGCTTGTTTGCCTTTCTCGCTGAACAATTTCGTCAAATAACCCTGCTTCAATAAGTGGTCCACCTCGCCTTGTAATAATCTGCAGTCTGATGTTCTATGGCCGTGATCATTGTGGAACTTGCACCAAAAATATGGGTTTCTTCTATTTGGATCTGATCTGATTTCTTTAGGCCATCGTACCTTATCATCCATGCTTCTTAAAACAGCAACCAACTCGGAGGTACTGACGTTAAAAATGTAATCCCCAATCCTTGCGTTTGTATTAGCATCTCTGTTATGTTCACTTCGATCTTTTCTGAATCTCGACGATGACAAACCTGAATCTCTATTTGTGAATCTGTGATCAGCCCACACGTTTTCGGATTTGAAACGAGCCTCTCGCCCCGAGGGTCCCATATAAGGTTCGTACCTATTTTTTCGGACCTCTTCTCAGATTTTGACCGCCTCGAACCTATTTTTTCTTCAACCCTTGATTGAGCTACGATATCTTCTTCGATCTGCAACTTGGTACTATACCTATTATAGACATCATTCCATGTCGTGGCAGGGAATTCTCGTAGGCTCTCTTTAAGCCTCCTCGTAGCTTCTGAACTTTTCTCGTTTAAATTGCTTGCAAATGCCATGATCGCGCAATTGTCAGGTACTCTTGGTAGCAACATCCTTCCACGTTGGAATCTGTCTAAAAATTCTCGAGGCAATTTTGTATCTCCTTGATTTACTTTAAATATATCGTCCATTCTCTTTTGAACTTTTTGTGCACCCGAGTGTGCTTTTATAAATAGATCTGCAAGCTCAGCAAAAGAGTCAATAGAATTATCGGGCAAAAGAGAGTACCATGTTAACGCTCCCTTAGTAAGTGTTTCGCCAGACTTTTTGACCAGCACAGATTCGATCTCTTGTTTGGTTAAATCATTGCCTTTTAATTACATAAATTAGTAATGTAACTAGTACCTTATACCGAAACAGCATATGCATGCTATTAGCAGAAATAAAGACGCTATTTTCTGTCAATAAACGTGTGCTTTCTAGCATGTATTTTCCACAATTAAAATTGGTGAAGTTTAACTTTATATTTATAGGTAGGCTTATAAATAAATATGACAATTGTACCAAACCCTAAGTTACGCCTCCTAGAGATTTTGTTTAGCCCTCTTTTTAGTAATTGATGCTGCGGCGTAAAAGAGTTATGTCATTGGCCGCTACAATTATTTTTTGGCTAATTAGCAGGACCTAAGTAATTATCTATCTAATTGTTATTAAAACTTAAAACATTTGACCTAAAAATTACATCACGAAAATATTCCTGTTGGTTTTTTTTTTTTTGGTTTCCCACTTGGTGTCCGATACCCGCATTGGAACTCGACTATATACGAATTCACGCCGCGTAGGGCCCCATTCGGGGGGAAACGCTCCCTACCAAGGATTTTTCTATACCCAGGGTTCGAACCCGAAACCTCTGGTTAAGGGAAGAGCAATCTCATCCACTGTACCACATCCTTTGATGGTGGTCTTGAGAATTCCCATTGCATGTCACTGTAATACAGAGACTCGAGGATAAAGACTGCTGGGTTGGTTATTAGTATAACTATTTGCGTTAAAACTTAGTCCAAAACTACTCAAATTTCCTAATCTTCCTCTAAAAAGAAATATTAATCTATACCAAATAAAAATAAAATAAAATAAAAAAATAGCAAAACCCAAGCTAATGTAGCTCATCTAAACAAGTCTATATAGGACTGCTTCATTTTTGAGATACTTCAAAATGTTTGACAATCGACGGCATTGTTTTTTTGAACTTTTAATAGTTCAAAATTCATTAGATTTTGTTTTTTTTCAATGTAGTATCTTCTACTTGGCAAGCCAAAAGTGCTTATTTTTTAACTAAAAATTTGTATTTAAAAAAATATTATTTTATAAAGTAATAAATATTTCTATGATATTGACAAAAATGCTTTTCAAATGAATTAGCCGAGCACAAATTGTTATTCTCCAAAAATATTTTTTTGATTGATACTTTTAACAAAAAGATACTTTTCAAAATTAATTTTGAGAAGCTTGGCGAAATGAGCTAAGTATAATAGGGTAGTTTTTCAACTATAACTACAATATTTATTAAATCAAATTCTATCATAAAACTGGAAAGAGAGATAGACTGACAGAGAGCAACAAATTATCTGTATAAAGAGTTTAGATTTTATGCGTTATGATTGCATACAAGTATTTATACAAATTACTTAAAACTAAAATTAGATAATTTTTATTACAAAAAATTAATTAATAATATGATAAATAAATTAAATTAACCCACTGTTCGTCAATGCATTTTTCGTTTTTATCGAAACATAACATTAATTAATATGATAAAAAAAAATGTTTATGAACCCACATGAGTAGTATATAGACTCCTTTTTCTTTTGGTATAGAATTAAATTCTTTTATAAATCATATCATATCATTATAGATTATATTATATTATAAGTATGAAGCCCAAAGTGATGAGTTAAAAGATTAAAATATTCATCAACAATTAAGCGACTATTATGCCCTTTAAGCAAGCATTATTTCAAGAAGTTTTTTGAGCAAAAATGTAAATATACATTTTTAAAGATAGCCAAAAAGAAATTAAACCGCAAGAAAGAAAAACAAAAGCAATCGTTGCCACAAATATGTGAAACTGTTCAGATGTCTCACTTTTAATAAAACATCAGTTATTATGACTATTGGTTTTCCTTGTGAAATGTGTATCAAAGGTTAAGAGTGAAACAAGTATATTAACAAGTTTAGTCATGCTCAAGATACAAACAATTTAAGAAGTTTCATTCCGTGTAGATCAAATTCATCTGAATGTATCTTAATAGCTATTTTTCATCAAACGATATATTAATGATGCACTAAATAAAAAGATGAATGGTCATTTTTTATTGCTATACTTAGTGATGCATTAAAAGGAAAAAGGAGAAATATCAGGAATATGAAAGGATTGAAATTAGATAAATACAGTATGAAGTTGAATTCTTCTCTCTGATTTCGTACAACTTCCCCATAAACAAAAAATTCTTTCTACCATTTTGAACTAATTAGAATGTAAGAGACAGTCAAATGTTTTAGAATTCCTAACTATCTCGCTAAAACGACAAAAAGAGAATATGTCTTATTAGCTACGTCATTTCAAAAGTCTAAGGTGTCGCGTTTGATAGGATTTCTCTCAACAAAGTTATTGATTGGTCATCAATATTTTATATAAATGGTACCTAAATCGTTTATGTCAATGAATTGAAGAGCAGGATGACTGAATGTGATGACCCAAAAGGTCATCCCGTGTTATTGTAGCTAAATCTATGTTCTGAGGTCATGAAAGCCTCCTTTTATCTAACCTAGATATGCGTATACAGTCCGGGCGTGTAGCCGGGAAACCGTTATGTGAAAAATTGATAAAATGATGTTCTTATAATAATTATGTAAATAAAGTTGACTTTGTTCAACATTTTTGGTAAACGGACCCGGACCCGTGATTTGACGGACCCGGAGGGTCCGTAGGAAAATATGGGACATCGGCTTCCAAGGTCCCAATTCCGAGAAATGTATTTTTAAATAAAATTATTTTCTGAAAATAATAAAGACTTTTGAAAATGAACTTTGATGTGAAATCTGTGTTACCGGTCCCGTATCATGGTTCCGGAGCTCGGAACAGGTTCAATATGTGAGTTATCTGTAAAATTTGGTAAGAAACGAACTTGGTTTGACGTGTTTCGGATCAAAATTGGAAAATTTTGAAGTTTGAGAAAATTCTATAGATTTTGGAGTTTAATTCATTGTTTTTGAAGTTCTTTTAGTGGTTTTATTACTTGAATAAGTCCGTAGGATGATTTTGAAGTCGTGTGTATATTTGGTTTTGAGCCCCGAGGGCTCGGGTAAGTTTCGGGTAGGCGTCGGGGTGATGTAGGCTTAGAAAAATCTGGTGTTCTGATGTTTCTGGTGTTCTGTGATTTACCCCCCACGATCGCGGTGTATTTACGCGATCGCGATGTTCATATAACGGGGGGTTAGGAAATTACCCTACGCGAACGCAGGGCCTAAGACGCGATCGCAGAGCCTGGGGGTAGTGCTCTACGTGACCGCGAGGGGCCTCACGCGATCGCATAGCGTTAAAGGGATCTAGGGGCTGGGTAGCGTATTACTCTACGCGAACGCGGTCGGTTGGTCGCGGTCGCGAGGGTCATTGTCCAGTACTCTTCACGATCGCACTCATTTCTTCGCGATCGCATAGGTCATTTTTGCCCAGTGATTTAAATGACCCCAAAACAGAATACTATTACGGGATTTTTCATATTTTGACCATTTGCTCCTTCTCCAAACCCCATAGACGACTTCCAAGCTAGTTTTCCACCATAACCACTTGGGTAAGTAATCCTAACTCTAATTTCTTCCATTTTCCTTCATCAATCACTAGATTCTAGGTCTAAAAGCATGAAATCAAAGGTAGAAAATGGGGGTTTTGGGTAGAGTTAGGGCTTTTGAAATTTTTGGGAATTCAACCTCGTTTAGGGGTCGGATTTCAAAACAAATTGTATATTCGGGATCGTGGGGAATGGGTGATCGGGTTTTGGTCCGAACCTCGGGTTTGGACCAAGAGGGCCCGGGGTCGAATTTTGGTATTTTTGGAAGAATGATGGGAAATGTATAATTAGACTTTGGAATTGAATTATTGAGTCATTATTAATATTATTGAGTCGATTATGCTTAGATACTATAGTTTCGGAGTTGGATTCGAGAAGGAAAGCAGAGCTAGAGGCTTGATTTGCATTTTTGGAGCCGAGGTAAGTGTTTGGCCTACCTTAGCTTGAGGTAAATAGGTATAGAGTCTTATTTTTTATGTGTATGTCAAGTCCAATGTATAGGTGAGGTGACGGGTACCTATGTGGTCAAACATGCCCGTGAGTCGAATTTTGATGACTTATTTAATGTTCTTTGATATTCTCTGTGTTGTGAATTATTGGGAACCTTGGAAGTGGTACCTTGAGGTTATTTCATGACGTAGAAAGTTATTGACTATGTATTCGGTCGAGGGTTTTACTGTTGACATTATACTTCAGAGTGAGATTGGTCATAGCTGAGTCCCTTGTCGGGACAATAGAATTTTGTTGATTATTTTTTTACATTTGAAATGTCGTATTGTTAAACTTTCATATCAATTGTTGCTCTTATATTCATTATGCACGAGGGGACATTCCGTGCCGAGTGATTATTATTTATGCACGAGGGTACATTCTGTGCCGAGTGATTATTATTTATGCACGAGGGGACATTCCGTGCCGAGTGACTCTATTATTTATGCACGAGGAAACATTCTGTGCCGAGTGATTGTGAGGCTATGCACGAGGGGTCATGCCGTGCCTTCTCTTGTCTATTTTACTTGTTTCGAGTTGTTACTTCTTGTTTTACTTCTACATTCCAGTTAATACTTGATTCTACTGTTTTAGCAATTGTTGTCCCTTTTATCCGCAGCATGTTCTTCCCCGTAGCTGTATTTCTTGTTTATTTCCTGCTATATTATTGAACTGCACAGGTAATATTTTGTTGTCGTGTCCTAGCCTCGTCACTACTTCGCCGAGGTTAGGCTCGGCACTTACTCAGTACATGGGGTCGGTTGTACTGATGCTACACCTGCACTTCTTTATGTTGTGCAGATTATGCAGCCGAACCCAGTGGACATCGTAGGGGGAGTATCCTTCAGTCCATTTCAGAAGACACCGAGGTAGTTCCGCAGGAGTTCGTGGATCTTGGCGTCACTGTCTATCTTTCATTCTGTCATCTATGTGTTTCCGGACAGATATATCATTTTATTTCAACTGTTGTCTTTAGCTAAATCTTAGACTGGTTCGTGAGGTTGTGACTCCATTTCTGGGTTTTGTACGTAAAGGGATTTTTTCATTATTGGCTATTGTTATTTAGATTTTGTGAAGCTTCCGCATTTTTATCTCAGTTATCCAGTCAGTGGTTATTACTTTCACTTGTTAATAAATCAATTCAGTCAACACGTTGGCTTGCCTAGCGGGTGCAACATTAGGCGTCATCACGGCCTGAAGGTGAGATTTCGGGTCGTGACAAGTTGGTATCAGAGCTCTAGGTTGCTTAGGTCTCACAACTCACAGACAACTTGCTAGAGTCTGAGGGATCGGCGTGGAGACGTCTGTACTTTTCCCTTAGAGGCTGCAAAGTTAGGAATAAGTTAACTTTTCTTCTTTTCTGTCGTGCGATTTGAATTCTAAATGCTAATTGAGTTTCGATTCTATTCTCTCGCAGATGGAGAGAACGTGTGCTTCCTCATCTACCGATCAGCAGTTCGATCCTCCTGTTGCAGCTCCTACGAGGGGCCGAGGCCGTACGAGAGGCCGAGGCAGGGGCAGGGCTCAGCCCACAGCATCAGCCCCAGTAGAGGACCCACAGGTAGACTTTGCCGGTGAGGTTCCTACTCAGACAGTCCCAGTTGAACCAGCTCAGGTCCCAGAGGGGTTCATTGCCACCCCGGTGCTTCAGGACGCTCTAGTCCGCTTAGTGGGACTCATGGAGAGTGTAGCTCAGGCCGGTCTTCTTCCTACTGCACCAACCGTTTCTCAAGCTGGGGGAGGGACCCAGACTCCTGCTCTCGCACACTAGAGCAGCTAGATCCTCAGTTTCAGACTACGGCACCTCGGACGGCCGGAGTAGCTCAGCCGGGCATTGTGGCACCGGTAGTTGAGGGAGCAGCTATGTCAACAAATGCTTTATGGAGATTGGATAGATTCACCAAGTTATTCACTACTACATTTACCGGTGCACCATTAGAGGATCTCCAGGATTATTTGGACAGCTGTCATGAGGTTCTTCGGAACATGGGCATAGTAGAGTCCAATGGAGTTGATTTTGCTACTTTTCGTCTTTCGGGTTCTGCCAAGACTTGGTGGAGAGACTATTGCTTGACCAGCCAGCTGGGTCTGTACCATTGACTTGGGCTCAGTTCTCCGAGTCCTTCTTGGGAAAGTTCCTTCCAGTTACTCAGAGGGAGGATCTTCGGAGGCAGTTTGAGCGCCTCCAGCAGGGATCTATGTCTGTTACTCAGTACGAGACCGGGTTCATCACTCTAGCTCGGCATGCTATTATTATACTCCCCACTGATCATGAGAGAGTGAGGAGGTTTATTGAGGGTTTAGCTCAGGCCATCAGACTTCAGATGGCCAAGGAGTCAGGTACTGATATTTCATTCCAGGATGCGGCCAATGTGGCTAGGAGGATTGAGATGATTTTGTCACAGGGTGGTGGTCAGGGGGCTGACAAGACGCTCCGTCACTTCGGTCGATTCAGTGGAGCCTCATCTGGGGGCAGAGATTCTTTCGGCAGAGGACATCCTCCCAGACCCTATCAGTCGACACTTCAGGTAGCTCACAGTGCACTGCAAGCTCCTATTAGTGCACCACCAGCACCTATTAGTGCACCGCCGCTTCAGAGCTTCCAGGGTGGTTATCAGGGTTGACAGGGCCAGTTCCAAAGTCAGCAGCCACAGCAGCAGAGGCCTTGTTATTCTTACGGTGGTACGGCGAATATTTTCAGGTTTTTCCCCGAGGTTTTGGTGGGTCTCAGTATCAGGGTTCCCGTGCCATGGTTCCCGCATCAGGCGCACCCCCACCCCCTCATCCAGCTAGGGGTGGTGGTCGTGGTGCCAGAGGTGGAGGTAAGACTCATAGAGGTGGAGGACATGCCACGGGAGGTAGAGGTCAGACCGCAGTAGGTCGACCCAGTGATGTTCAAGTTGGAGGGGCTCAGCCCCGGTGCTATGCTTTTCCTGCCAGGCCTGATGCTGAGGCTTCTGATACAGTTATTACAGGTACGGTTTCAGTTTGCAGCCGAGAGGCTTCGGTGTTATTTGATCCGGGTTCTACATTCTCCTATGTGTCTTCATATTTTGCCCCTTATTTGAGTATGCCCCGTGATTCCTTGAGTACTGTTGTGCATGTATTTACACCGGTGGGTGATTCTATAGTGGTAGATCGAGTCTACCGTGCTTGCTTAGTAGTTATTGGTGGTCTGGATACTGAGGTTGATCTTTTGCTTCTTTATATGGTTGACTTTGATGTTATATTGGGGATGGATTGGTTATCCCCCTATTATGCTATTCTGGACTGTCATGCCAAGATAGTGGCCTTGGCCTTGCCAGGGGCACCTCGTTTGGAGTGGAGAGGGACTCCTAGTCATTCTTCTGGTAGAGTTATTTTTTATATGAAGGCGCGGCGCATGGTCGAGAAGGGTTGTTTGGCATATCTGGCCTATGTTCGTGATTCTAACGCTGAGGTTCCTTCCCTAGAGTCTGTGCCCGTGGTTCGTGACTATCCAGAGGTATTCCCTGCTGACCTGTCGGGTACGCCACCCGATAGGGATATTGATTTTTGTATTGAGGTAGCTCAGGGCACTCAGCCTATTTCTACTCCACCGTATCATATGGCCCCGCCAGAGTTGAAGGAATTGAAGGAGCAGTTGCAGGATTTGTTGGACCAAGGCTTCATTAGGCCTAGTGTTTCTCCTTGGGGTTCCCCAGTGTTGTTTGTCAAGAAGAAAGATGGCTCGATGAGGATGTGCATTGACTACCGGCAGTTGAACAAGGTTACTATTAAGAATAAGTACCCTTTGCCGAGGATTGATGATTTATTCGACCAGCTTCAGGGTGCTTCAGTGTTTTCCAAGATTGACTTGAGATCTGGTTACCATCAGCTGAGGATTAGGGCGTCTGATGTCCCTAAGACAGCCTTTCGCACTCGTTATGGGCACTATGAGTTTTTGGTGATGTCTTTTGGGTTGACTAATGCCCCCACTGCATTCATGGAGTTGATGAACCGAGTGTTCAGGCCTTATTTGGACTCGTTCGTTATTGTTTTTATTGATGATATATTGATATACTCTCGCAGCCGATAGGAGCACGAGCAACACCTTAGAGTCGTCCTCCACACTCTGAGGGATAGTCAGTTGTATGCCAAATTCTCCAAGTGTGAGTTTTGGTTGAGTTCAGTTGCATTTCTAGGCCATGCGGTTTCATCAGAGGGTATTCAAGTGGATCCCAAGAAGATTTCAGCAGTCAGAGATTGGCCTAGACCCACCTCAGCTACAGAGATCCGGAGTTTCTTAGGCTTAGCATGTTATTATCGCCGGTTTGTGGAGGGATTTTCATCCATTGCAGCCCCGATGAACAGATTGACTCAGAAAGGTGCCCAGTTCAAGTGGTTGGAGGAGTGTGAGGCGAGCTTTCAGAAGCTCAAGGCAGCCTTGACCACGGCGCCGGTGTTAGTTTTGCCCACAGGTTCAGGGCCATATACCGTGTATTGTGATGCTTCACGGGTGGGACTTGGTGCAATGTTGATGCATGATGGCAAGGTTATAGACTATGCTTCTCGTCAGTTGAAGGCTCATGAGAAGATCTATCCAGTTCATGACTTGGAGTTAGCAGCGATTGTGCATGCATTGAAGATTTGGAGGCATTATTTGTATGGTGTGCCATGTGAGGTGTTCACAGATCATAAGAGCTTGCAGTATCTGTTCAAAGAAAATGAGTTGAATATGAGGCAGATGAGATGGTTAGAGTTGCTGAAGGATTATGATATTACCATTCTTTATCATCCGGGGAAGGCCAATGTGGTGGCCGATGCTTTGAGCCGAAAGTCAGCCAGTAAGGGTAGTCTTGCTTATTTATCAGTCGGAAAGCGACCGCTTGCGTTGGATGTTCAGGCCTTGGCCAACCGATTTATGAGATTGGAGGTTTCTGAGACTGGCAGTGTGTTGGCCCATACCGTGGACTGTTCTTCATTGTATGATCGTATTCGGTCCAGGCAGTATGATGATCACCATCTATGTGTTCTTAGAGATACGGTTCGGCACAGAGGCGCCAAGCAGGTTACGGTGGATAATGAGGGAGTTTTGAGAATGCAGGGTCGTATTTGTGTACCTGATGTTGATGGTATTCAGGAGTTGATACTACAGGAGGCCCATAGTTCCCGGTATTCCATCCATCCAGGCGCCGCAAAGATGTACCAGGACTTGCGACAACACTATTGGTGGCGGAGGATGAAGAAGGATATTGTAGCTTATGTAGCTCGGTGCTTGAACTGTCAGCAGGTTAAGTATGAGCACCAGAGACCCGGTGGTTTGATGCAGCAGATTCAGCTTCCTGAGTGGAAGTGGGAGCGTATCACCATGGACTTTGTAGTTGGACTCCCACGGACTCAGAGGATGTTTGATGCAGTATGGGTCGTTGTGGATAAACTGACCAAGTCAGCGCACTTCATCCCATATCAGTTTCATATTCAGCAAAGAAGTTGGCAAGGATCTATATGGGAGAGATTGTTAGACTGCATGATGTTCCCATATCCATTATATCAGACAGAGGTACTCAGTTTACCTTCCATTTCTGGAGAGTATTTCAGCGAGAGTTGGGCACACAGATTGATTTGAGCACGACATTTCGTCCTCAGACGGACAGACAGTCCGAGCTATTATTCATATTTTGGAGGATATGTTGCGAGCTTGTGTCATTGACTTTGGTGGTTCATGGGACCAGTTCTTGCCTTTAGCTGAGTTTGCCTACAACAACAACTATCAGTCAAGCATTCAGATGGCTCCGTATGAGGCGTTGTATGGTAGGCGGTGTCGGTCTCCAGTCGGATGGTTTGAGCCGGGAGAGGCTAGATTGTTGGGTTCTGAGTTAGTCCAGGATGCCTTGGACAAGGTGAAGATCATTCAGGATAGACTTCGTACAGCTCAGTCCATGTAGAAGAGTTATGCGGATCGAAGAGTTCGAGATTTGGCATTTATGATAGGAGACCGAGTATTCCTTCGGGTGTCGCCCATGAAGGGCGTGATGAGATTCGGAAAGAAGGGCAAGTTGATCCCTAGGTACATTGGTCCATTTGAGATTCTGGATAAGGTAGGAGAGGTGGCCTACAGACTTGCCTTGCCACCTAGTTTGTCAGTCGTGCATCCGGTATTTCACGTATCTATGCTCCGGAGGTATATTGCGGATCCATCTCATGTACTTGATTTCAGTGGTGTCCAGTTGGACAAGGATTTATCTTACGAGGAGGAGCCGGTAGCCATTTTAGATCAGCAGGTGCGACGGTTGAGATCAAAGAGTTATCCTTCGGTTCGTGTTCAGTGGAGAGGTCATCCTGTTGAGGCAGCTACCTGGGAGACCGAGTCCGATATGCGGAGCCGATATCCCCATCTTTTCCCACTTCAGGTATTCTTTTATGTCCGTTCGAGGATGAATGTTTGTTTTAGAGGTGGAGATTGTGATGACCCAAAAGGTCATCCTGTGTAATTGTAGCTAAATCTATGTTCCGAGGCCATGAAAGCCTCCTTTTATCTCACCTAGATATACGTGCGCAGCCCGGGCGTGTAGCCGGGAAACCGTTATGTGGAAAATTGATAAAATGATGTTCTTATAATAATTATGTAAATAAAGTTGACTTTGGTCAACATTTTTGGTAAACGGACCCGGACCCGTAATTTGATGGACCCACAGGGTCCATCGGAAAATATGGGACCTGGGCGTATGCCCAGAATCGAATTCCGAGGTCCCAAGTCCGAGAAATGAATTTTTAAAGAAAATTATTTTATGAAAATAATAAAGACTTTTGAAAATGAACTTTGATGTGAAATCTGTGTTATCGGGCCCGCATCATGGTTCCGGAGCCCGGAACAGGTTCAATATGTGTTATGTGAGTTATCTGTAAAATTTGGTAAGAAACAGACTTGGTTTGACGTATTTCAGATCAAAATTGGAAAATTTAGAAGTTTATGAAGTTTGAGAAAATTCTATAAATTTTGGAGTTTAATTTATTATTTTTGAAGTTATTTTGGTGGTTTTATTACTTGAATAAGTCCGTAGGATGATTTTTAAGTCGTGTGTATATTTGGTTTTGAGCCTCGAGGGCTCGGGTAAGTTTCGGGTAGGCGTCGGGGTGATGTAGGCTTAGAAAATTCTGGTGTTCTGTGATTTATCCTCCGCGATCGCGATGTTCATATGACTGGGGATTGGGAAATTACCCTACGCGAACACAGGGCCTAGGACGCGATCGCAGAGCCTGGGGGTAGTGCTCTACGCGATCGCGAGGGGCCTCACGCGATCGCATAGCGTTAAAGGGATCTGGGGGCTGGGTAGCATATTACTCTACACGAACGTGGTCATTTGGTCGCGATAGCGAGGGTCATTGTCGAGTACTCTCTGCGATCGCACTCATTTCTTCGTGATTGCGTAGATCATTTTTGCCCACTGATTTAAATGACCTCAAAACAGAATACTATTACGGGATTTTTCATATTTTCACCATTTGCTCCTTCTCCAAACCCCATAGACGACTTCCAAGCTAGTTTTCCACCATAACCACTTGGGTAAGTAATCCTAACTTTAATTTCTTCCATTTTCCTTCATCAATCACTAGATTCTAGGTCTAAAAATATGAAACCAAAGGTAGAAATTGAGGGTTTTGGGTAGAGTTAGGGCTTTTGGAATTTTTGAGAATTCAACCTCGTTTAGGGGTCGGATTTCAAAACAAATTGTATATTCGGGCTCGTGGGGGAATGGGTGATCGGGTTTTGGTCCGAACCTCGGGTTTGGACCGAGCGGGCCCGGGGTTGATTTTTGGTATTTTTGGAAGAATGATGGGAAATGTATAATTAGACTTTGGAATTGAATTATTGAGTCATTATTAATATTATTGAGTCGATTATGCTTAGATACTATCGTTTCGAAGTTGGATTCGAGAGGGAAAGCAGTGCTAGAGGCTTGATTTGCATTTTTGGAGCCGAGGTAAGTGTTTCGCCTACCTTAGCTTGAGGGAATAGTATATAATCTTATTTTTTATGTGTATTTCATGTCCAACGTATAGGTGAGGCGACGGGTACCTATATGTTATGGTCAAACATGCCCGTGAGTCGAATTTTGACGAGTTTCTTTTAATGTTCTTTGATATTCTCTGTGCTGTGAATTATTGGGAACCTTGGAAGTGGTACCTTGTGGTTATTTCATGTCGTAGAAAGTTATTGACTATGTATTCGGTCGAGGGTTTTACTGTTGACATTATACTTCTGAGTGAGATTGGTTATAGCTGAGTCCCTTACCGGGACAATAGAATTTTTGTTGATTATTTTTGTACATTTGAAATGTCGTATTGTTAAACTTTCATATCAATTGTTGCTTTTATATTCATTATGCACGAGGGGACATTCCGTGCCGAGTGATTATTATTTATGCACGAGGGAACATTTCGTGCCGAGTGATTATTATTTATGCACGAGGGGACATTCCGTGCCGAGTGACTCTATTATTTATGCACGAGGGGACATTCTGTGCCGAGTGATTGTGGGGCTATGCACGAGGGGTCATGCCGTGCCTTCTCCTGTCTATTTTACTTGTTTCGAGTTGTTACTTCCTGTTTTACTTCTACATTCCAGTTAGTACTTGATTCTACTGTTTTAGCAATTGTTGCCCCTTTTATCCCCAGCGTGTTCTTCCCCGTAGCTATATTTCTTGTTTATTTCCTGCTATATTATTGAACTGCACAGGTAATATTTGTTGTCGTGTCCTAGCCTCGTCACTACTTCGCCGAGGTTAGGCTCGTCACTTACTCAGTACATGGGGTCGGTTGTACTGATGCTACACCTGCACTTCTTTATATTGTGCAGATTACGCAGCCGGACCCAGTGGACATCATTAGGGGGAGTATGCTTCAGTCCATTTCAGACGACACCGAGGTGTTCCGCAGGCGTTCGTGGATCTCGGCGTCACTGTCTATCTTTTATTCTGTCATCTATGTGTTTCTAGACAGATATATCATTTTATTTTAACTGTTCTCTTTAGCTAAATCTTAGACTGGTTCGTGAGGTTGTGACTCCATTTATGGGTTTTGTACGAAAGGGATTTCTTCGTTATTGGCTATTGTTATTTAGATTTTGTTAAGCTTCCGCATTTTTATCTCAGTTATCTAGTCAGTGGTTATTACTTTCACTTGTTAATAAATCAATTCAGTCAACACGTTGGCTTGCCTAGCGGATGCAATGTTAGGCGCCATCACGCCCTGAAGGTGGGATTTCGGGTCGTGACAGTGAAACTCTCTCCTCAAAAGCTGATTAAGTGTTTCTCGTGACTGGCCAATTAAGTCCTATATTCTCGACAATAACGTATGAGTACAATTGAAAATATTGAGTAAACATATTCTTATCGTTGAACTTTTTCAAGGAACCAAATATTCATGGTTAAGGGTCAAATAAAAAAGCGTTTATTATATTGTTTCTTTTGTTTTCTTGTTTAAATAATAGGTTATTGTTTTTTGTGAGCATTCGACTTCATTTTGGGGGTGTTAGATATATATCTACTTCTGTAAAGCTACAGGTTCGTTTCATGTTATAGATTGTTGAATTAAATTTGCTAAGATTAGCTGTTGAGAAGTTGGTTGTCCCCCGAAGAAAATTTTGCCAATATGACAGACAATTTATTATTTGTTCATTATTGTGGTGTTATTAGCGCTTCACATACATTATTTATCTACAAAACTTAGTTTTAATGATATTTGCCGTAAAATTCTTACCAATATTATCAGCGAAGAGATGAATAAGTGAATAACCATGTTTTCTTCCTCGCATTTTCATGGGCTGACATAGCTAATGAAAAAAAGGAGAAGGAGCTGATGAAATTAAAGAAAAGGGATTATTTAAAAGGGTTTTTGGATTGTAATTCTCATCAGTTTAATGCATGAATTTTGTAATACAATAACTTACTTAAATGAAAAAAAAAGAGGAAGTTCTTAAGAAATAGCAAAGTACAAAATTTCTTCAAAATAGAGTAGAAAACAAAACAACGAAATGCTGACATTCTCTTTTACTTTGTATTGACAATGAATTATAGCCCTTGGACCTTATTATGATGAGTTGACAAGATAAAAAGTATTGGATTAACCATTTTCATTTTCTAGAAAATGCAATTTGTTTAATTTAAATTTGTATCTCTAAATATACAAAAACTATTTTAGTGATACGGATTAAAAAATTAGTAGGATGGATAATAACAAATAGGTGCCAATAGAATGGACCACTTGGGGCGGGCCTAAACCCGTATAAAATAACTGGACCGATTCGACTTCCACCAAGATTCTTACCCTCCCCACGTGCTAACTTCGAAAGCTTTCTGCTTCAGTCTCTCAACAATGGCGGCTTCATTACAATTCACTGCAACACCTCTCAACCAACTCCAATTTCATTCAAAAACGCTGCCCAAACACGCCGCTAAATGGGGTACTATTAGCTGTTCCGCGGCCTCACCCACCAAAAGCTACAACATCACTCTTCTCCCCGGCGATGGGATTGGACCTGAAGTTATTTCTGTTGCCAAAAATGCCCTCCAACTCGTCTCTTCCCTTGAAGGTATTTAAATAAAAGATTCGAGTGTGTTTGACTCACTTTTATTGCATTTGTAAACAGATTTGCTGATAGTAATTGTAATGTAGTGTTGCTAATATATGCTTATAATTGTGTAAGTAATTTTATTTACAAAATATTTACACAATCAGGTCATTTTATGAGGTAATTACTGGCAAGGACGGAGCTAGCTCTTTGGTTACGGGTTTGGTAGCTTTGGTCCAAATGCCATATTTATCTTATTGTATATGAACAAATTATTACTCCCTCCGTCCCAATAGATTTGATGGTGTTTCGGAGTTTAAAGAAAAAAATTGAAAAAAAGGAAGAATTTTGAAACTTGTGGTATAAAATGAGCTATAGATAGTTGTTATTAAATATAGAAACGTGTATTTTTTTTTGGGACGACTAAAAAGAAAAGAGTATCACATAACTTTAAAGGACTAGAACTCTAAACTCTCTAACATTAAATCCTGGCTCAGCCTTTGATTTTACTGGTAAATTTCAGGATAATTACTCTTCATTAGATAATGCTGAAATGAGTATTTATAATTCTGAAATTAATGCCTCTCCTCTTCAATTAACTGCAAATGTTCTTTATTGAATTAGGAATGTGTTTTCTGGGATAATGTTGGGTGAAGAGGGGTGGGGGTGCTTCTCTGTTGTAATTTTGAAGCATTGCTTGGATTTTCGCGAATGCTTTGGGATCCTGGGTTCAATGCAAGTTTGATTTTTTTTTTTTGAGTTCGGTTTGTATTCGATCTCCATGATTTCCCGCATTTTGGTTCTCCATGCTGAGTTTTGGACTGATATGTTCTTGGTTATGTATTTTTCCAGCTATTTGAGTGGATAACTTTGACTTATTTGTGCTAAATTCTTAGTCGATTTTCTAGTGAACCGAATTTTGTAGTTTTGTTTCATCTTGTTGAGCTGGAAATTTTAAGAACATGGTTAGGGAATCGAAATGAAGTAAAGTTGCTCCAATTTCTAACCTTAACTAGTATAAACAGTGTAACTTTATGTCCAATTTCTTATACATCAGTCAGTAGAAAATATAAATAATTTCTAGTACTGTTTTTTTATTTTGTATAATATTGGCATGAGATGAGTTTAAATGGAGTAACATGGTCAATGAGGATTCATATAGTGGACTAACGGGACCGAGGCATATTTTTATTTTGTATAATATTGGCATGAGATGAGTTTAAATGGAGTAACATGGTCAATGAGGATTCATATAGTGGACTAACGGGACCGAGGCATAGTTGATACGTTGATGATGGTGTCCAAGTTCATACTAATTATCTGGCCTAGGCACCAATTGTGTAGAAATAAAAGTTCATATTGGAAATTAGATTTGTTGCCCGCTCCAATTTTCTTGGGACAGAAGGAGTAATTTATATGTGGTGATTTTCACGCTTCATTTGATTTTTTTTTGGTTAAGGCTTTAACTCTTGTAAACGTAACAGGATTTAATATTGGGTTCGAAGAGATGCATGTGGGAGGGGCTGCCTTGGATGCTGTAGGAGTGCCATTGCCTGATGAGACTCTCAATTCTGCAAAGAAATCTGATGCTGTTCTTCTTGGAGCAATTGGAGGGTAACTACACGATAGGGTCTTTTTCTGAATATTTTGTAATATTTCATAGGTTTTTTTCTTCTGAAATCTCATATTCTAGTTTCTTTTGTTGGATTTTTCTTGCATCTAAATTCAAAGATATAAGTGGGACAATAATGAAAGACATTTGAGGCCTGAGACGGCATTGCTTCACCTTCGAGGAGCCTTGAAGGTGTTTGCTAACTTGAGACCTGCCACTGTTTTACCACAGGTATTTTTTGCTTTCAGGTTCTTAAGACTGTCATATCATTATTACCTATCAAAAAATTTGAGAGTATTTCTCAACTGAATCAATTTTTGCTTTCAGTTGCTTAAGACTCTTTATGATTAGCGTAAAGAGGAAGATCGTCGAAGTGAATTCCGGATTGGATTCTTTTGATACACCTATTTGGATTTTAATAAAAAAAGTTTCTGCATCAATTACTCGGAGATACGGAAACATGCAATCAAAAACTGAATAGAAAGGTTCACATAGAGAGCACATACATCTCCCTGCACTTTTTGGCACGAGCAGCCTCCTGGAACACTACCTCTTACAAATCCATGCCCTATGTTCTCTTAGATCCTCCAGAACAAATTAACCGCTGGTATTCCTTGAGCAAGCTAACATGATTGGCGAAACAAGACTACTCCTAGTACCACCACGGCACCACCTTTGTTTATTCCACCTACCTCTGTTTCAACATCATACCATTGATCAGAAAGTAAGTAATTTTGGAGGATTTGTCTGAATAGAGGGTTCTAGTGGTAATGAGCATGAGCAGTCTAGTGAGTGTGGAAGTATGTTAGTGATTTTTGTTGTTGGAGGCCTTGGAGGCACATGACAAGGTGTGTAATGTATCATGTGAAAGGGAGTAAGCGCCGGGAAAGAGGCATAAGCCCCAGTAATTCTTAAAGGGGAGTTAGCCCGACAAATGTTAAGAAAATAGATTAAGATATAAAAATCTATAGAAAATGTTTTTAAAGTTTCATAAAATTCTTTAGAAAAATATTTACAAAAATTAATTTACTATATGAGTGAAAGGGAGTAAGCGCCGGGAAAGAGGCATAAGCCCCAGTAATTCTTAAAGGGGAGTTAGCCCGACAAATGTTAAGAAAATAGATTAAGATATAAAAATCTATAGAAAATGTTTTTAAAATTTCATAAAATTCTTTAGAAAATATGTACAAAAATTAATTTACTATATGAGTGTAATAACGTTTGTAGATTGTAAGTTACCTAAGTGCTAATTATAGAATCACATATTAGTTATCGTGAAATACATAAAAGAAGGTTTAAAACCAAAATTTTTGACGTGTATTGGGCGGACGATTCAAGACATGGAGTATTTTACTAGGCGTTCTTGGAGCATATCAAGTGAACATCACAAGGGTAAAGTGCATGTGAATGCCCCATTTATCCTAGCATACCCCATGAGACTTTAGACCTCAATGATTGCCTCAGGGCGTTTGGAGGCTTTTAGAGGCTGTCTCGCCTCAAGGTGAATCTCGGGCAAGTTTGGACATTCCCTTTTAAACATTAGCTGTGAGCGGGGTACAATAAACCTAAGATTATTCTTTGAAGCTAGTAATTGGTGCATGAATGTGGTGAAAAGGAAATGGCTCCATGGCCCATGCTAGTGACAGCTAAAGGGTTTGGAGGATAGTAGAGCTGACCAGACCGGTTGTCATTGAGTAGTAAAGAGAAAGAGAAATTTGATAGAGTGATCTTGTTTCTTTTTGCATTTTGTGGGAGAGGACGTTCTTAAATACCTAGCATGGGACTGATAAAACAAGAGCCAAATGGGTGTCTTCCCTAATATGTTGTCTATTGTCCTCAGTGCATTTTTCTTTAATTGTAGGAGTTGGTCCAGAATTAGACTGTCTCGACCTCTGTCTTCTTTTAACTCCTATTTTTAACTTTTGTTACAAGAATCAGTTATGTTCCTTACTCAAAAACCAAAAAGAAAAAGGGAAAGAAAAATAAGAAAGATCATAATCAGCAGAAATGTAGTGTATTCCCATTTTAAAGTTCGCAACTTTGTTAATGTAGTGGATATATCCTTCATATTGTGATAACCAGAGAAGTGGTAATGCATAAATATGCGGCGATTACCTGATGGCATCCAAAAGTCTTGTCCTGTCTGACTCTCTTTCTCTCTGCCCAGAATCCTCCCTCGTTCCTTCTTTGCCTCAAGACTTTTTGCTTTTGTTCGCTTTTTTTATAATTGTGAGGATCAAATGTTTTAAACCATTATGAGTTACATGTGGCGAAATATGCTAGAAGTGGGTTGTCTATTAACAAGTATTGGATACTTCTCAGCTGCTTATTCATGAGGTTAACTATTTTTATCGTTTACCAATATTTATCTTTTCCAGTTTGGCCTGCATGTGCTCTTAAAGACATGAGCCTTTTTGGTTACTTTTTTTTTTGTTTTGTTTGCAAGACATCTGACCTCTACGGTTGTGTAAATTTAATCTCTCTTCTACAAAGTCATCATTCACTATTATTTATTGCCAAACAGGAAACATACTCTTGATAAACTTGTCTTTGAAATCATTGTATGTGTAAATCACACATGAGTTTCCATGGAATTCCTTCATATTCATATTCCTCACTTAATGCAGTTAGTAGATGCTTCAACTTTGAAGAAAGAAGTTGCTGAAGGTGTAGACCTAATTGTTGTTAGGGAACTTACAGGAGGTTAGTATGGAATTGGTCACAGCCATTTATATTCAAATCAAATTCCGCCATCTTTAAGTTGTTTCTTGACTTTTCTTTCTATAGATGGCTCTCTCCTCGATCACAACTTGCTGTTTTCTCTTCATGTTAATAGGTATTTATTTTGGTGAACCAAGAGGTATCAGCACTAATGAAAATGGCCAGGAAATAGGTTTTAACACTGAAGTGTATGCAGCGTACGAGGTATTTTGCTTAAAAAATGACTCCTGCTGTGCTTGCTAAAGCATCATTGTGTATGCAAAATTTCAAGTTATTAGTTTTGCTTATCTAACTTAACTTCTTTCATTGTCGTACAATCACTGTTAAAGTTTACAAAGAAACTAAATCCAGTAAGGTCATTCTGTTACTAAAAGTAGGATAGATATCAGACTTATTGAGATCAAAATTTTTACCTGAACTTTGTCCCTGAACTTTACATTACTAGTATTCGGCTTAATTTCTTTTCAGATTGAAAGAATTGCACGTATTGCATTTGAAACTGCAAGGAAGCGTCGAGGAAAACTCTGTAGCGTGGATAAAGCTAATGTTTTGGAGGTAAAGGCCAACTCTTTCTCTCCACGTTCCTCAACCCTTCTTTTCTTCCCCTATATATCTGCATTCAACATTATGCTCATAGGACACTTTCCTCTCTTTTTTTATGTATGCTCATAGGCTAACTCTTGGATGCTATCAATTATGTTTTACTCCATTAATTCTGATTAGAACTTTTAGCAAATCTATCTTAGCCAAAGTAACCCATTGTGATTTCAAGAATTACACCACAATCTGATTCTCTAATGGTCCTGGTCTTTTTAAATGCCTTTAGAGGGGGCATACAATTGACACTTGTCTGCAAAGTAGGATATGCTCAAATTTGAAGTTTCTGTATTAAACATTAAAAAAGAAATAGTGCGTAAGCAAGTGATAGAGTTCATGATTTTGAGATATTTGCCAGGCCTCTATGCTTTGGAGGAAGACAGTTACAGCACTTGCCTCAGAATATCCTGATGTAGAGCTCTCTCACATGTATGTTGATAATGCAGCCATGCAACTTGTTCGCAACCCGAAGCAGGTTTCCATTTATCTTCGGAATATATTTTTACGACTCTTGTTTCTCAAGTTTGGTCTTAGCACACTGATGACACACTAGTCCATGGAGTTGATCCTCTAAACAATCATAACGCAGTTTGATACAGTTGTGACAAACAACATATTTGGTGATATCCTGTCCGATGAAGCATCAATGATTACAGGAAGTATCGGGATGCTTCCTTCTGCCAGTCTTGGTGAAACGGTATTGCCGGATAATCTCCTTTCTTTGGAAGTATTATTTTTTCCATTCTCACTGCAAGTTCTTTACTTTAATCTCCTTTTACTTTTGGGCACCTGTTGCCTCTAGGGACCTGGATTATTTGAACCTATACATGGTTCTGCTCCTGATATTGCTGGGCAGGTCGGTTATGGTCTTCCTTTTTTTTCTCTTTTCTTCTTCCTCCTTTTCCTGCTGTATAACTATTACAGTAGCAAGCTTTTTGTGATTTTTTGGAAATTGGGCATATATTTATGTTTAAATACTAACTTCAACATGCAGGATAAAGCAAACCCCTTAGCTACAGTGCTCAGCGCTGCTATGCTTTTGAAATATGGCCTAGGTGAGCAGAAGGCTGCTCAGAGAATTGAAGCAGCTGTTTTAGACGCCTTAAATCGAGGATTTCGTACTGGTGACATTCACTCAGCAGGACATGTGAGTTTTATCTAGTATACGAGATAGCTAAATTTCCAACTATGTCGGGATTTTTTTTGTGTGTGTGTGGGGGGTGGGGTGGGGGGTGGGGGTTGTAGGTCATTAAGATCTCAGTGCTTCTTGGTTGTGAATTTTCATCTGTCTGATCTTGCACTTGAAAGACATTTGGACATGCGGCAAACATCCAAGAAAAGCAAAAAATAAGTTAATACTTCTCACCTTTATCATAGATTGGACCAAATAACTTGAAATGCTGAAATTTAGTTTTAGTAACTAATTGTTTTCACATCAAACTTGCTGAATGAGCTGAAACACTTGTCTTCAGAAATTGGTGGGGTGCAAGGAAATGGGTGAAGAAGTGCTCAAGTCTATTGACAGCAAAACTCCTGCTGCTGTTTGAATTTATGGAGAGGCTTCGTCGAGCTTAGCAAATGATCATTTGGGCAGATGCATCTGTAATCGATTGAATTTGCCATTTCTGTAATTTGTTTGAAGAATTGAAAATTGCTGGAATATTGCTGAGTGTTGTATCGTAGCATAAACGTATCCATTCTTGTCTCTGATGTTTTGAGACCACAGCCTGTTGTAACATGGAAGGAAATGAAAATAAGATTTTTGACCTTTAAAAAGCAAGAATGGAAGAACTGGTAACCACCAATATAGTTGTTGTCGCTGCTACATTAAATGACTGTAAACTTACATGATACAGGTTACTATCCGGTAAAGTATGCAAATTTTGATTATTAGTTGTAGCATACCACTTGCTCTTACTCTGTGCTCCATCTGTATGACATATGTGCATTAAAATGTGGGATAATATGCATCCAAGTAGGTGTTTGGACATAAAAATTATGATTTTTGAAAAAAAGAAGGAATTTTCATAAACCTCTACAGTTTACAGGCTACAACATCTCAGTGTATTCTCGCAAGTGGGATCTGGGGAGGGTAGGATGTACGCATCCTCTAAACCTCTATAGTTTAGAGACTAATAACTATAATTTGCCTAATTACTATTCATAGCTACTGTTCAATTCTTATTAATTTGTATCACTTGTATGTAAACACGCAACGAATACAACTAAGAAGAAATACAGAAATACAGAAAAATAATATGTTCTTGTTGAGATCCAAACTCAAGGCCTTCACTACCTAAGCAAGCGCTCTAACCAACTAAATTATGAGTGCTTGTTGCTCTCCTATTTCAATTCAAAACAATTAATTTCTTATTTTATTGATTTATTATAAAATTCAAATATAGCTACGGATGTTAAATTTGCTGAAATAACTACGAATGATAAATATGTAAATATTTGATGTGTCTCGTAATTTTTTCAAAAAAAAAGTAGTATTTGGAGTTAAGTTGAAAAATAATACTATTTGGAATTATGTTTGAACATGTATTTCACTTGAAAAAGTATTGTTGTTTTGTGAGCGGAGAAAAAAGTTTACTGAAAAATTTGAAATTGGTTTTTGAAAAACTATTTTTCCGAGAAATCTCCAAAAAATTATAAAATTTCATGGCAAACACATTTCTGAAAAAAAAACATCAGAAAAAAGAAAAAATATTTGTTTATGGACAAACGGGTCCTAAATATGGGGGCTATTGGTCAATTAAGTGGGTAGATGCCTGCCAAAACGGAGATTTAAATACCAATTGAAGCTAAATGAAAAACATAAAAGTAGTTTCTTCTCGTGTCTTAACTTTGGGTAACAAATGATAGTTAGAATAATTTTTTGTTAATGTACGTTTCAAGCGTAACTGAATTTTAATAATTAAACATAAAGTTAATATGAAGTCTAAATAATGATATATTCTATTTAATTTTAAAAATTATTGATAGAACATCATTTTAAATTCGAAAAAGATATAAGAATTTAATAGATCTTGACATATGAATATGGTAGAAAATGTTTTTCCCACATTTCAATAATACTTAATAAGAAAGTGATAGTACACGTTAGGATCAAACATTATTTAAGTAAAATAAAAATAAATGCGCTATAGCTCTATTGAATATTACATCCTATGAGAGGATCACAAATATATTAGACATTTTAAAAATAAAAATACTATATAAATTTTAGAAGTATATGTATAAATTTTATATATTTTTATGTCAGTTTGGTTCAAATATTTTTATTCAATACCGAACAAAACCAAGCCAAACCAAAACCTAAATGAATTTTTTATCGGTTTGATTTGAAATTTTTGTTTGGTGTGATTTTTTGGTTCGATTTAAACACCACTAATCCTAATATTTTGTTTGTCCGCTATTCTATGTGACTGCATAGAGAGTCGAACCATTTCTTTTATGATTTTTCAATTTTCTTAAATTAGATTGTGACATGTAAAACTAACTAGTAACTATCTACAACAACAACAACAAACCTTATATGATCCCAACAGATGGCGTCTGGGAAGGGTAGTCTGTACGTGGACCTTACCCCTGCCTAATGCAGGTAGAGATGATGTTTCCAATAGACCCTCGGCTCAGGAAGGATAAGAAGAAGAAGAGGAAAGCAAGGAAGGAAGAAAGAAGGAAGAGAAAAGAAAAAGGGAGAGATAAATGATAAGTAGTACCAAATAATAACAACAGGGAATACAATATCTGAGGCGAACAAAATACATAACGTAATAAAAATCTAAAAATATGAAGAGACGTGCATGCTACTAAGACTATCGGTGAAAACAAAAAATTAAAAATTACCCACTAAAAATTAACTAGTAACTATCTAAGTTATATGTTTTTAAAAGTAAATATTTTGGTATTTAAATTTTCTCTAGGAATTAGAATGTATAGTTTTACCCAATGAGGACCTTTTTTTTTTTTTGGTTTCCCATCCGGTATGCGGTACTCACATTAGAGATCGACTAAATCCGGATTCGCGCCGGAAAGTCTCACATTGGGGGGTAAAGCGCTTCTAACAAAGGCGACTTCATACCCAGGGACTCGAACCCGAGACCTGTGGTTAAGGATAAATGAGTACTTACCACTCCACCACAACCCTTGTTGGTCCAATGATGACCTTCTATCTAAGCAATAACCTTCACGCTATTTTTCGCCACTTTAAAGACATCATATCATTATATTATATTATACTACATTATAAGTATATATGAAGAGTAAAATGAAAAGTTTGAGACTATTTTACGCTTAGAATAAGCATTATTTTAAGAAACTTCTTGTGCAAAAATATAAATATGCATTCTTCAAAAATAACAAAAAAAAAGTTTAATGCGAATAAAATGTGGGAGCTGTCTAGATGGCTATAGTAAATGAAAAATAACTTTTGGACTTCACGCAACGCATCTTTTTTCACTCATAATTGCTTTCATCTTCCATCGCCTATTGAAAATAACCTTTGAAATGTGCTTCCTTTTAAATCATGAATGAACAATGAACTAAATTCAACAATTCGTCTGATTCTATTACGATGTATAACACTCAATTAGACCTCTCAAATTAGGTAAACTATTTAAAGTGCAAGTTATTAAAATATCAAAATAACCATAAAAAATTTAAACGACTGTTTTACCTTCAAATAAGCATTATTTTAAGAAGCTTTGTTGTGCGAAAAAGTACATATGCATTTTTCAAAGATAACAAAAGAAAAAACTAAATGCAAATAAAAAATAAATAAAAATCAGCAGAAATAGAAACGTGGGGGTCGTTCACATGGCCCCAATAAAAGAAATTGGACTTCCTGCATTGCATCCTTTTATACTCATAATAATTGCCTTTGAAATGTATTTCCTTTTCAATTTTCAACATTTAGTGCATATTCTTGAATGTCAGCCTTCTCTCATACTTTATTTATTTGGATAAATCATCATTTTACAACAAACTAAATTCAACAATTCATCAGGTTCCATCTCGATTTTTACGCCTCTCAAGTTAAGTATACTTATTTCTTTTGTTATTATATTTTATTTGAGCTTTGCTAATTCGAGATGGATGTGCTTGCAATCATTCTCACAGTGTATTAATATTAATTTTTTTTATAATATAATGATATCAATAGTTGATATCAAAAGAATAAAAATAAGAATTGAAAATTAGAACAAAAGCCCCTTTTATGCTATTAGCAACTGCTTGACAATTTAACATTAGAATGAAGAGTGAGTTAGCAGTCAAACAAAGGAAACGCAATGAGTATGAGCGTACCAAAAAAGGGTACTCCATGCATGTAATAATTTTTTTTGTAATTCCTTTTCATGTAAAATATATCTTCTCTTTTATTCTCTCCCATATAAGTTTTTTGCTACTACAACAACTCTTCTTTACCCTTATAAGAATTTTTTCATTCTCCTAATTAATTCTTCTTTAATTTATGCGTGATTCTTTACTTTCTAGCAATTTTAGTATGATTTTAGTTTGCAACAACAACAATTATAATTCATCAGTTTGAACTTGCATTTTCTCCATTCTAAGTTCGTCTAACTCATTATATTTTATAATATTTTAAAATATTTATACTAATTAACATAAATAACATGTGATACACGTATAACGTACGTGTCCAAAAACTAGTAGCTCATACTTTTCCCAATTCTCCTAGGAAAAAACAATGAATACAAAGGGAAAATGAGATAGTGAAATTATGTCAACGTTGCAAATTCCACAGTGGTTGGAACTGCCGGAAGGTATATGGACAAACATATTACACATACTGGGTGCGGTGGAGATATTGTTGACTGCACAGAAAGTGTGCACTAGATGGAGGCGCGTGTGCTAGGACCCGTCGATGTGGCGAGTCATTGACATGTGGAATTATTGTGGCCCTTATATCCAGCCTTATGACTTAGAGGAAATGTGTTGCCATGCCATTGTTCGAAGCCATGGTGAAGTAGTTGACATTATATTGTCATTCTTCGCCACGAAAGAGTTGCTTTTTTACGTAGCGGAGAGGTAATTTTTGGTTTCTTTAATGTATACTTCCACTTGCTTTCCATTTATTAATTTCTTTTTCTTTTGATCACCAGATCAAGAAAACTTAAAAGACTTAATATTTCATGGTACTGCTAATCAAAACTGCAACGCGAAGGCTTCATTGAAGTAGTTCAAAAGTTGACATCATTGGAAGAGCTAAGTCTGATAGACGCTACTCTTAAACCTAAAGCTTTTGAAGCTCTTGGACACTCTTGGTCATGGTTTAAGTCATTAGAATTGAAGAAGATCTCCTGTATTATGAAATCCTGTGATGAAATAAATAAAGAAGCTCTAGCTATTGCTCAAAACTTGCCTGCCCTACGCGGCCTTCAACTCATTAGGAACAATATGACAAATGTTGGCCTTCAAGCTATTCTTGATGGTTGTCCTAATCTTGTATCACTTGACCTGTGGGGATGCTTTAATGTTAGACTCGACAAAATCTTTGAGTAACAGAATTTCTCGACAGATTAAGGATGTGAAGCTCCCTCATGACTCTATGGAAGGTTTTGAATTTTGATTTGACTCTTAGGGTGCAAAGGGGTGGGGTGGGGTTGGGGTGGGGTGCAGTTGACAAATATAACATATCTGATGATTATTTTTGTTTTTGAAAGGATATAAGTGTTTGCTTTTTCTTGTCTCTTCTTGAATTTTATCGAGCATATCTTTATTAGTTTTATTTTTATTATCTTTATAAGATCATAAGATTCAAAAGCCAGAGATTTTTCAAGTGAGCCGAGTCTAACTAAAACTTGTACACAATATAACTGCTTCTATTAATGTACAAAGAGTCCTTTTGACGACATCTAATCTAATATATAGGAGTTGAAAAATATAATGTAACTATAGACAATAAATTGCGTCGAGAAAATATAATCAAGACCGAAAAATATTGTAACAATCGTAGTACTTTATTTCAAATATTTGAGTGTTACAATCTCTATGAATCCTCTAATTCTTCTTTTCAACGTAAATAAAAGAGTCTCCGAGCTTAATCTTGAATTCTATTTTATTTTAATCCAAGTGCTTGAAGCTCGATCTTGATCTTGACGTACTTTTAATCCAAGGGCTTGCAGCTTGTTCTTGAATCTTCGTCTTGATCTTTTAAATCCGTAGAACACTTGAATGTTTGTAGCTTTTAGAGAAGTCCACAGCGTTTGATCCACGAGCTCCCTCTTGCTTCTTGTTATAACTTTTAGAGTCTTTTCTGAGTTATGAAGACTCCTTTTTATAGTCGTGGGAGGGAAGAGTTATGATAAGAACAAAATCTTCCCGACCAATCAAATTGAAGTGTGACATGACAACATTTGATTGGCCAGAACATGTCACTTGCACACGTGGCACAATTTCATTAGCCTTCTAATGTGACTTGGCATGCCTTGTCATTTTGACACGTGGCATGATCCTATTAGTTCTTCCGCTTGACTTGGCGTGCCACATCATATGACACGTGACACCAAACTGGACCTCTAGGAAGATGACATCTTGAGCCTAATGAATTGGGCTCATCACTTTAGCCCAATTAAATGGGCTAGCCTAATGTATAAGATTTATTTATTTAATCCATATATATTGGACTTATATAATTAATTTAATTATATTAGCCCATAATTTTTATTTGGACTTATATATCTTGAATTTTAAAATATAATCCCAATTATTTTACGGATTTAATTTCAATAAAATTTATATGCCTATAAATGCCCTACTCCCAGGCTTGTCAGGGTATATAAGTTTTTGAAGATTAGACTTGAATTATTCATCTCAGAATTTATGGACTTTTAATCACACAATTCATTGAGCATTGCTTCTTAAGTACCTTTTTGGCTCATTCTAGCTTAAATCACATGTCTCCTTCTACTCATTAAAGTCACGTCAGTCTCTTTGGCATTTAAAATTCTTTCAAAAGTAGCATGGAATATCATATTTAATATTGAACTTTCCTATATCACTATGTATCATCCATTTTATTGTAAATCTGCGTTAACTTGTTCCCTGGTAAAGAGACACGTATGCAATACTTTTCAAGGCAACACATAGAGAAAAAATGTCAGCTTTCAAAGGCAAAATAATGTCATAGTTTCAACGCATCATCAAGTCCGACTAGGAATCAAACTCCTCCACCAATTTCAGTTTGGACACGGCAGAGTTATGTCACGCCGCCTTTGTGCAGCTGATCCCACATCGAATATATCTATAAAAGGCCGTCCATTGATGCCGATATATATATACCGCACACCCTTCCTTTGAGAACATCAATTGACAGCGTTCGCCGATCGCGTTGAGTAGGCCTTTGACGCGTAAGTGCTCAAGGTAATTTCTTCTTCTTTTCTTGTGCTTTTTTGTTTGTTTTACTATGTTGTCTTTTTTTTTTTTAGAGAAATAACTTCATTAAACTACAAAGTCCTTTATAAGTTCGAGACGAAGACCTTTAAAAGTTCGCGATGAACACCTCTAAAATTTGCGACAGAAACTTATAAAAATTCAGGAGGAAAACCTAAAAAGCTCGTGGTCAAGATTTTTAAAAGTCCACGGTGATGACCTTTAAAAGCATGCGATGAATACCCTTAAAAGATCGCGCAAAAATCCTTATAAGATCGTGGTCAAGATCTTTAAAAGTTCACAGTGATGACCTTCAAAATTTCGCGGTGAAGACCTTTAAGAGCACGCGATGAAGACCTTTAAAAGTTCGTGGCGAAGTGTAATGACCCGGTCGTTCCAAGAGTTTAGCCCCGTTTCTCCCGTTTCTACTTCATTATGTGGTTCAGCTTCATTTATGTGTGTTGGGTCGGTTGGTTCGGGTTCAGAGTGGTCATGGTGAGAATTGAGGCACTTCGTCTCTTAAAGTAGCCTAATAGTTGAAAAAGTCAACTGAGAGTTGACTTATTGGTAAACGACCTCGGAATGCGGATTTTATGGCTCGGATAGCTTCGTTAGGTGGGGACTCAGGAGTGTGTTTGGAATATAGTTTTGATGTTCAGTATAGAATTAGGCTTGAATTGGCGAAAGTTAGTTTTTGGCGATTTCCGGTCGGCAGTAGAAAATAAGCTATCGGGGTCGGAATGGAATTGCGGAAGTTGGGACAGGTCCGTAATGTCATTTTGGATATGTGTGCAAAATTTCAGGTCAATCGGAGGTGTTTTGGTTGGTTTCAGGGTCGTTGGCGAAATTTAGAAGTTTCAAAGTTCATAGGGTTGAATTTGATGTAATTTTGGTGTTTTCATGTTGTTTTTGGTGTTTCGGAGGCTCGACTAAGTTTGAATGATGCTATGGGGTGTATTGGTATGTTTGGTTGGGGACTCGAGGGGCTCGGGATTGATTTCGGATGGTTGGCGGAGTTTTGAACTTAGGAAATTGCAGCAAATGGCTGTTGGTGTAAAGTTTCTGGTGTGTGGCCACACCTGCGGATGGGTAGCCGCAGGTGCGAAGGTCCATGCGCAGGTGCGAAAGGAGGCTAGGCAGGAAGAGTCTGCAGGTGCGGAGAGTTGGCCGCGCTTGCGAAGCCGCAGGTGCGGAGAAGATATCGCAAGTGCGAGAATTGGTCCGTTAGTGGGATTTCGCAGGTGCGCACCTGGGACCGCAGGTACGGGTCCGCAGGTGCGATGAAAGGTCCGCAGGTGCGGATTTGCTGGGCAGAACAGTATAAAAAGAAAGCCTCCGTGAAATTTTGGTCATTCTATCATTGTTGCATGCGGTTGGAGCTTATTTGAAGGCAATTTGAAGAGAGAATTCGAGGGTCTTCAGTGGAGGTAAGTAATGGTCATACTATTGGCAAGTATATTTCCAAATGATTTTTTATTGAAATTGGCTTTTAAGCGTGATGATCTAACGTATACATTGTTGGAAAGAAATGCTGTGCTTATTGTGAATTGATGAATTGATTTTATGTGTTTCTTGCTGCTCAGACTCGATTTATTTTCATTACTACTGAGTTGGTGTACTCACATTACTCCCTGAACCTTGTGTGCAGATCCGGGTTTTAGGGCAGGGTGAGTTGTCTATCTGTTTCAGAGATTTCTCGGAGGTTTGCGAGGTAGCTGCATGCGTCCGCAGTCCTGCTCTCTCTCCTGCTTAATATTATATAATTTATTTTCTTTTGAGTTGTATATTTTATGTAGATGCTCATGACCAGTGACTCCAGGATCTCGGGGGTTGTATTTAATATTCAGTATAGCTTTAACTGTTTTATAAATGTTTAAAGGAAACCTTATGGGTTATCAGTGTAGTAAAGATGTAAATGGAAGCTTATTATGATTTGAGTGTAGTTTTGGCTGGCCTAGTTCCACGATAGGCGCCATCACGACTGACTTAGATTTGGGGTCGTGACACGAAGACCCTTGAAAGCACCCGATGAAGACCTTTAAAAGTTCGTGACGAAGACCCTTAAAAGCTCATATAAAAATCCTAAAAAACCCGTTAAGACATTTAAAATCTTGTGGTAAATATTTATAAAAGCACGCAATGAAGACCTTTAAAGATCTGTGGCGGTGATCCCTAAAAGTTCGCGATGAAAACCTTAAAAATTTGCGGCGAAGCCCATAAAGTCAGCCATGAAGACCTTTAAAAATTCGTGGCGATGATACTTAAAATCTCGTGGTCAAGATCTTTAAAAGTTCACAATGAACACCTTTAAAAGTTCGCAACGAAAATCTTTTTTAAAAAAAAGTCCGACACAGACATCCCCCTTTTTTTTTTTACGTCTGATGCGATTTACTTATCCATGATCTCTTTCAAGATTGTGATTGTTATTCTTCCCTTTTGACTTAGGTACTAATTTTTTTTATTTTATGCAGCTTGAACATGGTTTACTTCAGAGACTCAGCATCCCCTTCCTCCATATTCAAGTACCTTGTAATTTCAGAGCACAAGGATAGTAAAACGGAGACCAGATTACTAGTTGATACACCACTGACCGGCTTATATGCAGCTTCGTGGCCATCCTTGCAAAATCCATTTCGTTTGGTAGATTGGACTTTTGAAAACACTAAACGTAAATTCAAGACATGGACTCTTCGTTCCCATAATCGCAAAGTTAAAAATGTGGCAAGTTCCCTCCCATGCTTAGGGCGACGCATCCTCAAAGGAGAAGTATACTGGAGTGATTCCTTAACTTTTGGTGGCGAATTTCGTTATATCCCCGGCTATTGGGAGTGGACCGAAGATATTCTTAGTAGGAATCATCGAACATTGAGGGCCATCAATATTTACGATGCTGTCTATGCCTCATTGTTTACTTATGATCATTCTACAAGTATCAGCCTTTTGTGAGGCTTGGTGTCCTCTTACAAACACGTTACTTACCTCAGTTGGAGAGTTATCCATATCCCTTTGGGATTTGTGCACTATTGGGGGTCTGCCTTTAATGGGGTCTCCTTATGAGGAAGTTATTTCAAATACTCGAGAACTTACAGGTGCTTACGACAAGGATAAAATGTTCCTTCCACAAGCCTGTCAACAATCATTTGATGCATATCACCAACTCCAAGAGGGAAACACTAAAAATCATAACGTCCCTGTAAGAAGACGGATTGAGTTTTGGAGCAAAAATGTTTTAAAATATGAACAACCTCCAGCAAGAAAAGAAAATAAGTCAGCTCGTCCCAAATCAACATGCAACCCTACTGGAGCCATAGGTAAAATGGTCAATTGGTCGGAAGTTGAAGATTCATTATTTGTTAAACTTGGCGTTGGAAGTGACAAGAAAGACGAAGTATACTTGGCTGTTTTTTATCATGCTGGTTATGTGTCTTTGTGCTCCCTACAAAAGAAGGCGACTTTATTCGGCCTGAGACTTTCAAGATTGTAGGCCTTCTAGCATGTGGGAAAAGAATTAACCTCGTCCTTCCAGTCTTAGCTAGCATTTACAGGGTATTAAACACAATTTCAAATGGCTCACCACTCGATTCTTCTAGAGTTCACTTTCCAATTCATTATGTGTACGGTTGGTTGGCCTGCTACTTCAAGACTCATTTTGCTCTAACGAATAGGCCGGCTACTCCTCTGATGGCCATATACTCAGGTCAGGGAACATCGAGATACTTTGGGAATGATGATGCGAGAAAACGTATTCATGGAGGATAAAGTGTCGTATGAACTTCCACAATGCCAAGCAATCCTCAACCGTATTATTATCATGATGATGACAATGAGGAAGAGTCCGAGTCAAATTATTTTATGAGTATACTCAAATTACCTTCCTTTGATAAATGGATCGACCTTCATCGTGGAGCCTTATAGACCTCATCGTTTCAGTCGTCAATTCGGTTTTTATCAAGACATCCCGATTGCTTGGATCAAGATTTTCGTGAGTGCTCTTTAGACAAAGGATTGGAACTTTTACGAATTTGTGTTTTGTAGATAATGGGTTGTCGCCATAGCATAAGTAGTCGATAATCGGTTGTCGCCATTCTTCTTTCTCAACTTCAGAAATAGCGACAATATGCTTGAGTTCATTTTCTTCACCTTCAACCTCATTTGGCGGCGGGACTACCCATTTTTGGCAGACAGTAACTTGTGCTTGATCAGGCAGGGTTAACGATGAAGCTAGGGCAGCTAAAGCATCAACCTTCTTATTTTCTTTCCTTGGCACATGTTGAATAGTTACGCCATTGAGCCTTCCCATTAATTTTTTAGCGTAATCATGATATGGGCGTAGTTAGCCTTCTTGACCTCGTAACTACCTAAAAGCTAATTGACCACTAATTGGGAGTCACCAAAGACTTTGCAATTGCAATTGCTTCATATCAACGCCTATTTCAAGTCCAAGTATTAATGCTTGATACTCAACAACATTGTTGGAACAAAGTTGTGTCAAGGTGAAGGAGTAGGTAAAGACTTCACCTTGGGAAGTGACAAATACTACGCCATCACCAGCTCTCCCACGATGCGCAACACCATCAAAGTACATCGTCCATGAAGGTTGAACTTCAACGACCATTGCGTCCTCAGAAGGTAGTTCGTTAGTTAGCTCTCAGTCATCAGGTATCAGATGATCTGCTAAGAAGTCTGACAATGCTTGTCCTTTTACACCCTTTTGAGGGATGTACAAAATCTCTAATTGTTGTAATTGGAGGTACCATCTCGCTAGTCGATCACTAAGAACATGTTTTGACATCACGAACTTAATATGATTTGCTTTAGAAACAAGACGGGCACCATGAGATTGAAAGTAGTGATTCGAATTTTGAATTGAGAAGACTAGCGCTAAACACAACTTCTCAATTGGCGAATAATTCAGCTCGTTTGGTGTCATCATCCTGCTCAAGTAGTAAAGGGAGTTTTCTTTCCCCTCACTATTTTCTTGGGCCAACAACGCTTCAACATATCTTTCTTGTGCTGAAATGTATAGTATCAACGGCTTTCCAAGTATAGGGGCTGCTAAAACTGGAGGCTTCATCGAGTAGGATTTAATGCTCTCAAAGGCATTGCTACAAGCTTGGTCCCACTTGAAACGAACGCCCTTCTTCATGAGGCAACTGAATGGTTGGCACCTCCGAGCTAGGTTTGAGATGAATCTCCTAAGGTATGCTAGCTTTCCTTGTAAACTTTTTAATTCATAAATATTCGAGGCTTAGGAATTTTCAAAATTGCATCTACTTTGGCTTGATCAATTTTGATCCCTCGATGCCGGACAATGAAACCCAAGAACTTTCTGGAAGTAACTCCAAAGGCGCATTTCAATGGATTCATCCTAAGTTGGTATCTCCGGAGCAATCAAACACCATCCTCAAGTCTTTCAAGTGGTCTCCCTTCTCTCTTGATTTTACCACCAAGTCGTCAACATAGCATTCAACATTCTTGTGTAGAAGATCGTCAAAAATATTCTGCATAGCCCTTTGGTAAGTAGCACCAGCGTTCTTCAAGCCAAAAGGCATTACCCTGTAGCAATAAATACCCTTGGGGGTGCGGAATGCAGTAAGCTCTTCATCTTTTGGTGCCATGTGAATTTGGTTATAGCCTGACGAACCATCCATAAACGACATTGCCTCATACCTAGTAGTAGCATCGATCATCAACTCTGGAATAGGAAGCGGGAATTCATCTTTGGAACACGCGTTGTTGAGATCCCTGAAGTCGATGCACACTCGAATCTGGCCATTCTTCTTCTTTACAGGGACAATACTTGAGACCCACGTTGGGTATTTAACTTCCCGAATAAATCCAGCTTCAATGAGTTTGTTAACTTCGGTTTCAATCAAGGGAACCAAGTCCGGCCTAAAACGCCTTTGAGCTTGCTTAACAGGACGAGCGCCATTCTTGACCGCAAGGTGATGGACTGCCACTTTAGGGTCCAAGCCAGGCATTTCTTTGTAACTCTAAGCAAAGACATCCCTAAACTTCTTGAGTAACTCAATATAAGTTCTTTCTTCATCAACTTCTAGTAAAGCACTTAGGTAGGTGGGTCTTGGCTCTTCATCAGTGCCAAGGTTAACTTCTTTTAAGGCATCAACCGTTGCCTTCACCCCTTATCAAGTTCTAGGGGAGCATCTTTCGCATATTCATCTTCTTGAGGGTCCCCATCATTGAAGGATATGTGATAACATGGTGAAACATCGTCCAATTTCTCATCATCCTCAATTAAAGATGAAAAACCATGCTCGCTTTGTGCAGTAACATGATACAAAGAACCCACACTTTCTTCGTCTTCATCACGTTCTTTAGTATATACCACAGTGTATGGCGTCACCTTCAGTACTTCATCATACGAAACCATGACTTTTGTTTTTCGCTTCATGCTAGAAGGAACCAAACTTTGGAAATTTTTAGAGATCTTATGAATTTTAGGCGAAGCGGGTGTTCTTCTATTTCGATAATTTCTCTGGAACTTATTCCCCTTCTTTAATGGACCCAATCCCTCAAATACAGAAGTTCTCGCAGTTGATTTTCCAAGTCGGTCAAAGACGGAAGGCCTGTTAGAAGCGACAGATTTGTCTTCTACAGTGATATAATTGCTACTCACCCTTCTTATTGAGATGCGCACTAGTGACAGTTTCTTGTATCCCAAACCTTTACGTGGTTGCCTCGTTTCAGCTTATGATAGGAGATTCCCTAACTTTGACGGCTCATTGGGATTGTATCCAGCCTTTGCAGCTTCTGATAGCAGAAGATCGTCATTTGTGAACGCGACTTTTTTTTTATCAGAAGCATTAACTTCTTTAGGAGTGGACTCGATAAGATTTTATGAAGATGGTGCCGACGGTAGGTCATCACTCCTTTCTTTCCCTTCGTCAGTATGGCAACAAGAGGCATCAATACCCCTATGGGAAATCTTCGTGCAGAACCAACTAGGTAAAAGCTCCTCCAAGGTCACTGGATGTTGTGGATTTTGAGGGTGGTGCACCTCCACTTTTTCTTTCTTTACATGCTTAACTGGGTTCCATCTCCTAGGTCTTTTCACCATTGTTTTCCTCGTTGGTTGTTCCATTGATCCTTTTCGTGTGCTCCTTTTGTGGAGCCTACAACGAGTCACCAACGTCCAACGTTCATCATCCTCAGGTTGACCATCTTCAACTTTGTAGTTCTCCAGTAGTTCTTCATCTTTACTTTCTTTAGAACTACATAATTCGTCTGGATTGAATGAGCCAAATATGATAGAGACTCGGTTTGCGCTTTCTTTCTCATATTCAAGCACGATCTTCTTTTCACGAGCCACGTCCATAACTTTGTCCTTGAAGACAAAGCACTTCTCCAGAGGGTGGCTTACAAGTCGATGAAATTGCAGTAATTTGGGTCATCAATCTTTCCAGCTTCATTTGGTCGCTTCATCTTCGGAAGCTTGATGAGATTTAACTCGAGGAGTTCTTCAAAAATAGCTGGCACATCAGAATCCAGAAATGGGTACTCTTTCTCTTGCATTTCTTTTAGAGTTAACTTTCTTCTTGGCTTATCTTGAAACGAAGTGGATTTCGTACTCTACTTTTTGCTCACCTTCGTCGTGAACTTCATAGGTGATGTGTTGACATTCATAGCTTCTTTGTTTTCAGATCTTGGTACAAACTTGCTCTATTTTCTGACTTCTTGCTTGTCGTTCCCTTTGTGAGGTTCATAGATGGGCAGCCTTTCATTTCCAGTAGAGGCCATGCTCAATTCCATGTCATGGGCACGAGTTGTAAGTTCTTCAAATGTGCTAGGCTTGATATCTTGCAAGATGTAGCGCAATACCCAATGCATGCCTTGGATGCACATCTCTATGCCAGAAGCTTCACTAAGCCTGCCTTTACAATTGAGGCTTGCATTCCTTCAACGATTGATAAAGTCGATAACTGGTTCACTCTTCCTTTGACGAGTATTTGTGTGTTCCACCATGCTCACAATGCTCCTTGTGCTATAAAGCGATTGAGGAACTCTTGTTCTAGTTGATCCCAGCTATCAATAGATCCTGCCTCGAGGTATGTATACCAATCAAAAGCATTTCCTTTTAGCGAGTGGACAAACTATTTCACGAGGTAATCTCCATAAGTCCCAGCATTGTTGCATGTCTCAACGAAGTGCGCCACATGTTGCTTTGGATTGCCTTTGCCATCAAACTGTTGAAACTCTGGAGGTTGATAGCCAGAAGGCATCTTCAACATATCGATCCTTGCAGTGTACGACTTTGTGTATGTAAGGGAAGACTTGGTAGCAACTTCGTACTTGCTTTTAATAGTTCCTTCGATGAACTCCTTCAGTTGATCGATTGTAATTATCCCTTCTGAAGAAACTGGAATTTCCTTAGTGGATGCAACTTGTCGTGGGGGAGGATCAATCTCTTGAACTTCTGGGAGTTTTCCAGGTGCATGGGTGGATTCTTCTTCCATCAAGATTCCCACCTTATCAGTTAGCTTGTCGATTCTAGCATCTTGATTTTGCATGCACTTGGTCAAACCAGCGATTGCTTCCGTCAAGTTTTCCAACTGCTCCTCCACAGATGAAGTGTTTGTTACCATGGCTTGCATGATTGTTATGGACTATGGAGAGTAGCATGGATTTTCACACAGATTGATTCTTGATTGGCTCACGCTATATGGTGTAAGTGAGGAGGATCCATCACTTGAAGCGTCATCATCTTCATTCATAGCAGAGTGCTTGGATCCGGAGAGGTCTAGCAGAGCAAGAGTTTTCTTGATCTTTTCAGCAACATCGCTTCCTCCTTCGGGTGTATTTGTGGAAGATCTTAATCCTTTTGAGGATGAAGATCCAAAAACAGGAGTAGATGAGGACGACACTTGGGGTGCTTGTTGTCCTAACGAGCTTGATTTTCTCCTCGTAACTGGTCCAAATATTCCAAAGGTAACTTCGAGTATGTTTTTCACATCAGCATAGAACCTGGAATTGGCTGCCTTGGCGGAAGTTGAACTGGAGTTGATTTTCTTGGAAGTCATTTCGTTGTTCTTGAACTTTGGTGATTGAAAAGTTGAGATGAGAGGTAGAGATTGTCCCACTGGGCGTGCCAGAATTTGTAGACAATAAATTGCGTCGAGAAAAATATATTCAAGACCGAAAAAATATTGCAACAATCGTAGTATTTTATTTCAAATATTTGAGTGTTACAATATCTATGAATCCTCTGATTCTTCTTTTCAACGGTAAATAAAAGAGCCTCCAAGCTTAATCTTGAATTCTATTTTATTTTAATCCAAGTGCTTGAAGCTTGATCTTGATCATGACGTACTTTTAATCCAAGGGCTTGCAGCTTGTTCTTGAATCTTCGTCTTGATCTTCTAAATCCTTAGAACACTTGAATGCTTGTAGCTTTTAGAGAAATCCGCAACGTTTGATCCACGAGCTCCCTCTTGCTTCTTGTTATAAATTCTGGTGTCATTTCTGAGTTCTGAAGACCCCTATTTATAGTTGTGGGAGGAAGAGTTATGATAAGAACAAACTCTTCCCGACCAATCAAATTGAATTGTGACATGGCAGCATTTGATTGGCCAGAACATGTCACTTGCACACGTGGCGCGGTTTCATTGGCCTTCTAATGTGACTTGGCATGCCTTGTCATTTTGATACTTGGCATGATCCTATTAGCTCTTCCGCTTGACTTGACGTGCCATGTCATATGACACGTGGCACCAAACTGAGCCTCTAGGAAGATGACATCTTGGGCCTAATGAATTGGGCTCATCACTTTAGCCCAATTAAATGGGCTCATCACTTTAGCCCAATTAAATGGGCCAGTCTAATGGAATAAGACTTATTGTTTAATCCATATATATTGGACTTATATAATTAATTTAATTATACCCATAATTTTTATTTGGACCAATATATCTTGAATTTTAAAATATAATCCCAATTATTTTACGGATTTAATTCCAATAAAATTTATATACCTACAATAATGATTTTAATTTTTTAGCTAAATGAATATGGCCAAACATATTAAACAGGCTGGGGGCAATAGAGATACTGCTGACTGGATGCGAGTGTGCAAGGATCTTTCCCTAGGTAGCAGAGAGGTAATATATCTGGGTTCTAGGTGTTTGTTTGTTTTTAATTCCTTTTATTTTTTTGTTTTTTTTGGTTGACCTGTTAAGAAATTTGTCTATTTTTCATGGGAATCTGGAATGGTTTAGTGTGGTTGCCCTGGTTGATGTGGTGTATTTACATGGAGATTAGTGATTTTTACACTATTTCTATACTTTTATATGGTAAATTGGACAGCACTACCAGAAATTCGGTAAATACCGACCAGAAAAATCGACCAACGTTGTTCGGTTATGGCCAATTACCGACCAAAACGCGTCCAAATACGGTTGGTCGCTATTTTGATGGTCGTTTTAATATACCGACCAAGGTTGGTCGGTATGTTAAAACGACCAACTGAAAAATTTAAAAGACTTACTGACCATCTTTGGTCGGAAACATATTCTAATAATTTAATTTTACCGACCAAAGTTTGTTGGTAGTTGTAAATTTTTTTATTTTTTTTAATGATACCGACCAACTTTGGTCGGTAATTTGCAGAAAAATATTTTTTTTAAATTAGAAACCGACCAACTTTGGTCGGTTTTAAGAGTTTTAATTTTGGCATAAAATGCCTGTTTTGGCAGCTACACCACCTGCCAGCACACCAAAATCCCTAATAGCAACATAAAAGAATAACAACAACAACAACAACAACAACAACACAACAACAATCAATAAATACATTAAAACTAACAAATTAAAGTTCAATTGAACTAAAAAATCCAAAACCAAGTTAAAACTTATTACAACAATTTCAAAACTGGTTCTATTTGTCTAGTTCAAAGTATATAAAAGTCAAGGAATGTTTTCTACAACATCATCATCACCGTCTGATGAACTTTCATTTACAAGACGGTATAGAGAAGGGTCTTTTTGAGGACGGGAAGAACGACCACGGGGAGGACGGGAGGAATGATCACGGGGAGGACGGGAGGAACGATCACATGTAGGTCGAGCCTCTGGCGATGACTCACGAGAACGGGGAAACAGGAAAGCTCCAGTAGATAGGAGAGTTCTGATCTAAGCTTGCATGCCAAGGAATTGAGAATCTCTAACCCTTTCTTTCCTTGGCCACTTCTAGCTCGGATGTGAGCTTTGTCACAGTCTCCCGCATAGCAAGAGGTTCTCCCCATTAAGTTTCTCGCCTTGCGTGGAAGTCCCTATTCCTTGCATTCCACAATTATAACGATGGAACTTTTTAGTAGGAAGCGCGTATAACTTCCCCCGTTTTGGACCGCCAGCAAACTCCATCCATATTCTTTCAACATCCTCGTCCGAAGTTTGGGTTGGCTCGCTCGATTCACCAGCTGGCTGAGTGCGGATGAATTCCTCCAGTTATTTTGGTAGCGACCCTATACGAAAATTTAAATTGAATTAGTATTTCAAAATTTATATAAAAGTAAATTAAAATACTTAAAGTAAAGTGAAATCTTACATATAGAGTCGAGGCTCGGTCCTCGACCCACCTCTCTTGATCCGTCTCTTTCTTCGTCTTTACAATATGCATCTCCTTGAATAGATCATCATGGTTCATTGGATGCCCCAACTTCTTTTCCTGAAAATAAATTAATTTAGTTAATAAACAGAATAGATATACTTTGAAAATGAAAATAATTTAAGCAATTACGTACCAATCTTCTTTTTATTGTCCCTAGGCTGATCACACATCCAGTGTGCAAGGAGCCTCCCTTCTCAGATACACAAGCTTTCTTTCCTTTTTCTCTATTCCCTAAGAACTTTTCGGTAAGCCATTGCCTTTTCAAATCATCCCATAAATGTTGAAGTAACCAGTCAGGCTTCTTGTTCTTCTTTCTAGCATCGAAGAAAGCATCCGACAATCTCTTGCGAGCTTTATGATGAAAATTTTCAGCCACTTCCACACTATAACGGTGTTCCCATACACACTTGCTCTGTATTTCCAAAGTTAAATATTATATGGAAATATCATAAATATAAATTATTAAACTGCTTAAAATAACATTTATACCTTAAATTCTCCTTCAGCGAGAATGGAAATTAGTCCAAGTCGCATAAGGGCCATCATAAAGCTTTCTGATTGCTTTGGTTATTATCCTTGTAGTCTTGTTATTCGGGATGAACCTGCAATTTAACAATAAAAACACATTAATATCTTAGTAAAACCGTTACGAAACAATAAACGCAAAATAACAAATAACTCTTACCCATCACCCTCTGGGACTATGATGATCCTTCCATATTGATCATAATGCGCTTCGTCGTCATCGTCATCATTATCTTACGAAGCATGTGTATCAGGGGCATGTGTGGATGGTGTAAGGGAGTCAGAGCTACTACCTCGTCGGCGAAGGCCTGAAATAGATGAAGTCGCTGATGAAGTACTGTGATTGCGATCCTTGTGACTGCGATATATCTGGATGGACCCCAAGTGGCTGTGATACTGATGGTTGTGACCCGAGTGACTATGATATGGATGGATGCGATCCATGTGGCTGTGACATGTAGGGATATGATATAGATGGCTGCGATGCAGAGGCTGCGATCCACGTGGTCGTGAGGCAGCTGGACTGTATGTCAGACGTATAGTCCCTATGGCCCTGTGATGAAAGACATGGTGTCTGGATAAAGGTGTAGGGCTCGTGATGCTGTGGCAACTCAGTATAGCCGTGGGGTGGAGGATAAGACATAGGCATCTCTGAAGAGGGTGGAAAAGAGGGAGTGTTATTATCTACCCTCCTCTTTTCCTTCCTAGCCTTTTCTCGACCTCGAGAACCAATAGGGTCATTATTACCTTGACCTTTGCCTGCCATCTGCATAATATAATACATATTTAGATTGAAACATATAAGAAAATAGCTATAAAATGAGAGTGCTTTAAAAAACTAACTTTTTAAAGCTCATCGACGTATTGTTCTTCGTCCGAGAATTCTTCGTCCTCACTTGTTTGAGCTTTATCAGTTAATTCTTCGTCCTATTTTTCGATAATTGTTACTTCATTTATATCAACTTCTTCCAATATGCGTTCACGATGTTCGAAATCATTTTCTAACTGATCGTCCACTATTTGGTGAACACTGGAGATATTATTTTGATATGCAATATCTACAAGTTCTTTACTTTAATCTCCTTTTACTTTTGGGCACCTGTTGCCTCTAGGGACCTGGATTATTTGAACCTATACATGGTTCTGCTCCTAATATTGCTGGGCAGGTCGGTTATGGTCTTCCTTTTTTTTTTCTCTTTTCTGCTTCCTCCTTTTCTTGCTGTATAATTATTACAAAAGCAAGCTTTTAGTGATTTTTTGGAAATTGGGCATATATTTATGTTTATACACTAACTTCAACATGCAAGGTAAAGCAAACCCCTTAGATACAGTGCTCAGCGCTGCTATGCTTTTGAAATATGGCTTAGGTGAGCAGAAGGCTGCTCAGAGAATTGAAGCAGCTGTTTTAGACGCCTTTAATCGAGGATTTCGTACTGGTGAAATTCAGTCATCAGGACATGTGAGTTTTATCTAGTATATTAGATAGCTAAATTTCTAACTATGCTTTCTCCGGTTTTTTTTAGGGGGGGGGGGAAGGGTTGGTGGTGGTAGTGGTTGTAAGTCATTAAGATCTCAGTGCTTCTTGTTTCTGAAATTTCATCTGTCTGATCTTGCACTTGAAAGACATTTGAACATGCGGCAAACATCCAATAAAAGCAAAAAATAAGTTAAAAATTCTCACCTTTATCATATATTGGACCAAATAACTTGAATTTCTGAAATTTAGTTTAGTAACTAATTGTTTTCACATCAAACTTGCTGAATGAGCTGAAACACTTGTCTTCAGAAATTGGTGGGGTGCAAGGAAATGGGTGAAGAAGTGCTCAAGTCTATTGATAGTAAAACTCCTACTGCTGTTTGAATTTATGAAGAAGCTTCGTCGAGCTTAGAAAATGATCATTTGGGCAGATGCATCTCTAGTCGATAGAATTTTCCATTTTTGTAATTTGTTTGAAGAATTGAAAATTGCTGGAATATTGCTGAGTGTTGTATCGTAGCATAAACGTATCCATTCTTGTCTCTAATGTTTTGAGACCTTAGCCTGTTGTAACATGGAAGGAAATGAAAATAAGATTTTTGACCTTTAAAAAGCAGGAACGGAAGGACTGGTAACCACCAATATAGTTGTTGTCGCTACTACATTAAATGTCTGTAAACTTACATGATACAGGTTACTATCCGGAAAAGTATGGAAATTTGATTATTAGTTGTAGCATACCACTTGCTCTTACTCTGTGCTCCATCCATATGACATATGTGAATTAAAGTGTGGGATAATATGCATCCAACTAGGTGTTTGGACACAAAAACTGTGATTTTTGAAAAAAAGAAGAAGGAATTTTCATAAACCTTTAGAGTGTGTTAGAGAAAATAATGCATGAATTAGCTCTATGTATTAGTAATACCTTGTTTGGTACACTTTTTCAACTTATGTATAACTAATACAAGCATTAGTTATAAACCCTATTTGGTATTATCCTATGTATAACTAATGCATAGAAAACCATGGCATTAGCAATACAAAGGCTATTTATCCATGCATTAGCATGGTTAAAGATAAATTTATCCTTAAAGTCCCTTAAAGTTAAAGAATATGGAGGGCATTTTTGTAAAAATTAAATTTCTCAAAAATTATGCAATGCGTTTTCATTTTTAATACACCACACCAAACAATGCATAAGAAATAATATCTGTATAACTAATGCTTGCATTACTAACCCATGCATTACTAACCCCTGCATTACTAATACACCTTGCTTAGCATTATTCTTATACGCGCTGCTAAACGACCTTATAGTTTAGAGGCTACAACAACAACATCATCTTAGTGTATTTTCGCAAGTTGGATCTGGGGAGGGCGTCACGACCCAATTTACCCTTCGAAAGGTATCGTGACGGCACCTAGTCTCTATGACTAGGTAAGCCTAAAATTTGCGGGAAATGACAGAATCAATAAAATAAAGACAGAAAAGAACTCAAGTAGATATAACGTAGCTACTCAGCATATACATTTTTCACTTCCCAAAACCCGGAATGTCACCATAGTCACAAGATCTGTACTAAATGTAGCTCTATACAATGAAACAGTGTAAAAATACACAAGTCTTCTATGCCTATACTAGAGTAGAAGGGGACTCGTGGGATTCTGCGGACGCGACAGAATTACCTCACGGTCTCCTGGCTGCTGATAGGACGACTCCTAGCCACGATACTGGGTGTTGGTACTTGGATCTGCACATGGGAAAAAATGCGCATGAAAGGGCGTGAGTACTCCACATTCGGTACTCCGTAAATGCAAAGCCTAACCCCAGTCAAGTAGTGACGAGGTCAGGTTGAGGACCTACTGAGTTGGTAAAACAAGTCAATATACAATTTAAAACAACGAAAACTAGATAAGCAATGATAAATAGGATTAACGTAAACAGGAAGATTTAATAACAAAAAGAGATCCCTCGGCTCAACACAACATATATATCAACAATAAATGTGCAATGCAGTACACGGGGAAAGCTCCAGGATCTCAGCCCGTAGTTCCAATTTAAATATGCTATGCAGTACAGGGGGAAAGCTCCCGGATCTCTGTCCGTAGTCCCAATTTAAATATGCATTTCAGTACAGGGGGAAAGCTTCCCGATCTCGGCTCGTAGTCCCAATTTAAATATGAAATGCAGTACAGTGGGAAAGCTCCCGGATCTCGGTCTGTAGTCCCAATTTAAATATGCAAAGCAGAAGTATGTCAATTATGGCTTAATCAAACAGTCCAGGAAAACAATAGGCAAGAATAGAGTAAAACTACCTAAGCATTATGTGACTAGTAGTAAATAAGAGGAAATCAAGTCAGAACAGGTACGCATGCTTACTCTTAGGCTATCTACTCAATTAAGATAGGAAACAGTAATATATGAATGAAAATGAGTGATTACATAGGAGTAAAAATAGAATTTTAGCAACAATGACCCGTGTACGCACTCGCCCCCTCACGTACACGGCGTCCACGTAACAAAATCAGTATAAAATGCCTAAGGGAAAGTCCCCAACACAGAATTAGGCAAACCACTTACCTTGACTGTGCTAATCAACTCAATACCACGCTCTTGCCACGAGTATCTGACTCCGGGTGGCCCAAATCTATTCAAATCAATTGCAAGTGTAAATATCACTTCAAGGGAACAAAATAGCTAATTATTTATAAGTTAATACGCGAAATTAGGAAATTCGCCCAAAAAGTCCCCCGGATCCACATCTCGGAATCGGGTAAAATTTATATTTCCGAACACCCATTCGCTCATGAACTCGCTCGAACAAGAATCAACAAAATCCGAAGTGTAAATCTGCCAAAATCCTCAGAATTCTACTTGGGAAAATTTCATCCCATTTTCATCCAATTTCATTAATTAGATTGAGGAAAATGATAGAGATTATCGATATAAAAGGGATTAAGGTTAGAAAACGTTACCTATGATTCTCTTCTTTAAATCCCACTGAAAATCGTCAAGTTCCGATCTCACAATCGATTTTGGAATTATGAAATTCAAACCCTCGGATTTTTGGTGTAAACTGCTGATGCGTGGCTATAATCTATAGTTTTAAGCATTATATACCTTACATTTTATGTGCTTTTGTGATAAAAATACACGTTATATGTGCATAATGGAGTCTATTTCATGTGTAGGTGAATTGGAGATGGAAGCCGAGCTAAATGGATGCATAAACGTCAAAAATACGCTCAAGAGTCGAAAAGGAAACACCCGGGTGTTTGGCCCTTAAAGCCAGGCTGACCCTGGCGTTAGTGGGGCATTTGGCTCCTAACGCCAGGCCTGCGCTGGCGATAAGGGGGCATTTGGGGCTTAACGCCTGGGTGCCTGGTCTAGTCAACTCTGAGTTCNTTCTATATACTATCCATGTTATGCTTGGGAAAGCCGTATATAGATTAGAGAAGAATTGAAGAGAGCGCGATCTTAACCCTTCAGGTGAGCGAATTTGTGGTTAGAATAGGAATATGCCTAGTCACCGTGCTTAATTAAACATCGTAATCTTAGTGCGTTCTAATTAATTAATTTCATAGGAATATAGGCGTTAATCTATTGAGAATAGGCGAGTAGTACTTCGGGAGAAGGCTACGAGAGAAACTATCGATTAATTAGCAACCATGAGTGAATTATAGGAAAGAGAGAGTTAATTAGAATGCAATATGAATGGTGAATTGATCACAACCCTGGAATATTTGTCTCTATTGAATACACAACAATATTCTCGTTACTTGATAATTAGTTCATATAATCGTAGAATAAATTAGTTATATTCTTGGATTTTGTTTTGGCTCGATTAAATAGCAATTAGAGTGATTCAATAAGTAGTTTACGCAAGTCCCTGTGGGTTCGACATTCGATTTAACATTATATTACTTGCTACGACCACGTATACTTGCGTGTGCGATTTGGACCAACAAGTTTTTGGCGCCGTTGCCGGGGACTTGAATATAGACTACTTTTTAGTTACTTGCTTTACTTGTTTATTTCATTGAGTCTAACGCCACGTGATGTTTTCTCTAATCTCAGGAACTTCGATCGAATGCGTAGGGTCAGAAGCTAGGATAGACTTGACGGCTTTGACCCCTAACCTGAGAGATCATTTCACAAGAGATTGCGAGAAGCAAGAGATACAGACAATCTTCAGGACTTCATCCGATTACATGTGAACATGGCAGAGGAACAACACATGGCTGTTCAGGAGGTGGCAATGCCAAGCATTGCTAATGTCACCTCCAGCATCGTGAAGCCCAGAATCATTGGGAAATTTGAGCTGAAACAGAGCATGATCCAACTACTTCATGCAAACGGGCAGTTTTTGGGTCTTCCACACGAGGATCCACAGCAGCACATTTTGAACTTCTTGGAGATTAGTGATACTTATATCACTAACGGGGTCACGCCAGATTATGTGAGGCTCACGCTTTTCCCATTCTCTATATTGGGCGAAGCAAAGCGATGGCTGAAGGCAGAACCAGCTAATTCCATCACAACATGGAACGATCTGGCGAGAAAATTTCTGGCAAGGTTTTTCCCTTCAGGAAAGACCGCAAAGATCAGGAGTGAGATAGTCTCCTTTAGGCAGAAAATAGGTGAATCATTATATTCAGCATGGGAAAGGTTCAAGGGGCTACTCAGAGACTGCCCTCATCACAATCAGACAAACGAGGTGTTAGTTCACACTTTCATTGAAGGCCTCCATCCGCAGACAAAAATTGTGGTAGATGCAGCACCTGGAGGTCAGGTGTTGGAGAAGAATTATGATGAAATATTTGCATTACTGAATAAATTCTCCAAAAGCAATCTAGACTGATAAGGTGAGATGGGGAGAAATATGGTTCAGAAATCACCAGGGGTTCTAGAACTAGATGTGGTTTCAACATTGTCAGCTCAGATTTCCATATTGACTAACCAAATCAATCAGATGAACCTGATCATTAACAAGAAACAATCTCAATCAATGCAACAGGCCCAACCAGTGCAACAAATTCAAGTATTTTGTGAAGTCTGTGGAGAGGGTCATTCAAGTGAGTTATGCCTAGGTAATCCAGAGTCTGTCTGCTTTGTGGGTAACGCTAATAGGGGACAAGAAAATCAATATGTAAACACCTATAACCTCAACTGGAGAAACCACCCAAACTTCTCTTGGGGTGGAAATCAGAGCACTCAGCATAATTACAGGCATCCAGCACCTCAACAGCAGTACAAACCACCTCAGGCTGAACCATCAGCAAGCCTTGAGGATATTATGAAGAGAATGATGAATGACCAACTTGCTTTCAATCAGAAAATAATGGCTGATCACCAAGCCCAGACTGTAGCCATGAGAAACTTAGAACGTCAAGTGGGGCAACTCGCCAGTTCTCAAAATACCCGACCAACGGGGGCTCTTCCAAGTGACACTGAAGCTAATCCTAAAGCACCTGTTAATGCTATATCATTAAGGAATGGGAAGCAATTGGAGACAGTCCAGCCCAGTCAGAGAAAGCAGGTAAATTTTGATGAGAGACCAACCACTATTGAATCAACTTCAGACAACCCGAAAGAATCAGATAAGCCAGCAAAGGAGGCGAGTGCTGAGCAACCTCCACCATTTGTTGCAAGGCCACCCCCTCCATTCCCTCAAAGGTTGCAAAAGGTGAAAGATAATGCAGCATACAAAAAGTTCCTTGATCTCTTGAAGCAGGTACAAATCAATATTCCACTGGTAGACATTCTGTAGGAGGTACCCAAATATGCTAAGTATATCAAGGACATTGTGGCCAATAAACGAAGGCTGACTGATTTCGAAACAGTGGCACTCACTGAGGAAGTTAGCTCAATAATTCAAAGCAAGCTACCACAGAAATTAAAAGATCCAGGTAGCTTTACTATCCAAATCTCAATTGGCAAGCATGCAGTCGGGCGAGCTCTGTGCGATCTTGGGGCAAGTATTAATTTGATGCCACTATCTGTGTTCAAGTAGTTGGGATAGGGTGAACCACGCCCAACAATAATGATTTTACAATTGGCTGACCGCTCCCTAGCCCATCGTAAGGGAGTAATTGAAGATGTGCTGGTTTAGGTGGGATCATTCATATTCCCAACTGATTTCATTATCTTGGACTATGAGCTTGATTTGGAAGTCCCATTTATTTTGGGGCGTCCATTCCTAGCTACAGGACGAGCTATTATTGATGTGTGTGAAGGGAAGATGACAATGCGCGTTGGTGATCGACTGGAGGTGTTTAATCTTTATAAGGCACTCAAGTTACCTGTCCACTATGAAGAACTATCCATGATTTCTATAGTGGAAAGCAAATCGGAGTCCATGGTTCCCTACATGAATCCTATTGACCCTCTTGAGCGAGTATTGGTTGGGGATGCAGAAGACTGTGAGGATGAAACAAGGGAAGATATTGAGAAAATTCTTGAGGTGTCCTGCAGTTACCTCCACAAGCTAGGAAAATTTGAAGAGTTGAATAAGCCTGTTACTCTAACCCTTCCTAAGCCATTTATTGAAGAGGCTCCAAAGCTGGAACTCAAACCTCTTCCAGCACATTTACGCTATGTCTATTTGGGGAACTCTGAAACATTGCCCGTGATCATCTCATCCATCCTGACCAATACACAAGAACATAAATTTCTTAGGGTACTTCGTGAGCACAAAAAAGTGATTGGGTGGACCATCGCAGATATTAAAGGTATCAGTCCATCGTTTTGCATGCATAAAATATTTTTGGAAGATGGAATTCGCCCGAGTGTTGAGCAGCAAAGGAGGCTGAATCCCATTATGAAAGAAGTAGTGAAGAGAGAAGTCATAAAATTGCTGGATGCAAGCATCATCTTTCCTATTTCTGACAGCAATTGGGTGAGCCCGGTTCAATGTGTACCCAAAAAGGGACAGATGACTGTTATTGAGAATGAGAAAAATGAGCTAATTCCTACCCACACTATCACGGGTTGGAGAGTTTGCATAGATTATCGAAGGATCAACAAAGCAACCCGCAAGGATCATTTTCCCATTCATTGATCAAATGCTGGACAGGTTAGCAGGGCATGAATATTTTTGTTTTCTGGATCGGTATTCAGGTTACAATCAAATTTTCATATGCCCAGAGGATCAGGAGAAGACCACCTTTACTTGCCCTTATGGCACCTTCGCTTTCAAGCGAATGCCATTTGGTCTTTGCAATGCACCAGCCACCTTCTAGAGATGTATGATGTCGATTTTCACCGACATGGTGGAAAAATTCGTAGAAGTGTTTATGGATGACTTCTCAGTATTTGGGGAATCTTATGAGGACTGTTTGAAAAACCTGAGCATGGTGTTGGCCCATTGTGAAGAAACGAATCTGGTGTTAAAT
>MDKI01236250.1:0-16327 GCA_005239505.1 Nicotiana paniculata | reverse complement strand
CTAGTGTTGTGGCCCGGTAGAGGTAAGTAATGGTTGTAAATCTTGTCCTGAGGGTATGAAACCTCGGACTACGTATTTCTCACTGATTTTGGAATGGCGCACATGTCGGATGACGATTATGTGGTGCGCACTGATTTTTGGTTGGACTAGGTCCTTTCCGCGGCAACTAATGAGTTGCGTATTTTACTCAAACCTTATGTTAAATTATGTTCTAAAGATTGTTGAAATATTTGGGCTATAAGCCGTGTTTGGGGCCTCGTGCCGAGCTGTTTAGACCCCTTGGGGGCCTTTTTTACTGCTGTTTTCCTCACTATGTATTGATGATTTCACTCAGCCACATTGTGCTTACTATTTTCAACACTTAGCCTGATTTACACTACTTTTAGATTTAAAAATGATGTTTTGGGTCGAGAACCCCGTTTTACTGATTCGCCCGAGGGGATTTTTTAGTGGTACTGCTGAGTGAGGCTGAGGGCCTGATTGTGAGGATATGATACGCCACGAGGTGGTTTGATATCGCTTGGGCTGAAGGAGCCCCTCCGGAGTCTGCACACACCCCACTGAGCGCACAAAGTGCCGAGTGCCGAGTGATGAGTGATTGGGAGGCATGAGGTACTGTGAGGTGCTGAGTGACTGATTATGAGTGACTGTGAGGCATGCCCGAGGGGCTGATTATGATACATGTTTTTGCTCAAGGGGCTACTTATGATTTTACTACTTTCTCGGGAGTTGTATTTAATATTCAATATAGCTTTAACTGTCTTATAAATGTTTATAGGAAACCTTTATGGGTAATTAGTATAGTAATGATTTAAATGGAAGCTTATTATGATTCAAGTTTAGTTTTGGCTGGCCTATTTCCACGATAGGCGTCATCACGTCTGGCCTAGAATTGGGGTTGTGACACCTAGGGGCTCGTGTGAGTTTTGAATAGGCTATGGATTGTTTTTTGACTTAGAGGATCTGTTGGTTCAACTATTACCAGTGTCTGGTGTTTTTTTCTTCGCAATCCTGAAAGGGAACTTGTGGCTAGGACAGTTTTCTTCTACGCAAACGCAGATAAGTGGTCGCGAACGTGAAGCATCGAAGTGATTACCCTTTGTGAATGGGAACCTTAACTCGTGAACGCGATGGGTTAAGTGAGATTTAGGGGAAGGCAGGGGTTGTTCTATGCGAACGCGAGCCCAGGCTCACGAAAAGCGAAGGTCAGGGGGGACAAGCCATCGCGAAGGCCACTAGGGCCGCTGTTCTTCGCGAATGTGTGAGGCCCTCCGCGAACGCAAAGAATGACTGATGCCTAGTAATTAAAAGGTCGCAAAGTCGGGAATTAGGTCATTTTTTCACTATTTCAAGTTTGAGCTCGGCCTAGAGGCAATTTTGAAGAGGTTTTTCATCCCAACTTCATAGGTTAGTAGATTCTAACTTGTTTCCTCACATTTCCATAAATACCCATGTTTACCTAGAAAATGGTAATTACAATTATATTTGATTATGTGGTTCTAAAAATATGTGATCTATTTTAATATCGGTTGTTTAGGCAGTAGATGTTGAGTATGAAGCGAGAAAAATGAAATAAGAGCGAAAATTACACAAACCAGGTATCGAAGAGGCTAGTATCGAGGGTGGTCGGGTAGGCCTCGAGGTCGAGCTTGAGAAGCTTGACTAGGGTCTATCGATAACAATGAAACAGTGTTGGAGGCCTTACGAATGGCCTATTTATGATCAATAACAAGTAATAGATGGGGAATAATTCAAGAACACAATAAATGAGAAACAATAATTTAAAGAAGCAATTGTAGAGAATGTTTTTATTAGAGAGTAGAGGATGTTCTTGTTCTTCTATTGAATATCATATATGTTACAAAGTGAAAAGGGTCCCCTTTATATATGAGGGGGAATCACAAAATAGTACATGCGTAATTAATGTAAAGAGATATGGCTGGTACATCCATTTTAATGCCACGGTACGGGCTTGTACTATCTTGTGTACTTTGTCAGCTTTAACCACGTGCTCCTTGGGAATTTCCCACCTTTCTATGTTAGCCTTCGATATGTACTGCTCTGAGGTCGAGGAACTTCGATATGCATGGCCCCGAGGTCGAGGACCTTTGACATGCCCCTTGATACCAAAACTCGGGCCTCGAGCCTTCATTCTCATCGAAATGGCTGTGAAATCGGGCTCTCCGATTTCAGCCGTATACAGATAGTCCCTGCGTTTCTTAGAATGTAGAGATAAGAAATAGTTTTTACCTTTTTCCCCTTCGACACTCCTACTATGACGTCAGTCCCTTCAGAGCATTAAATGATGTGACACGAAAAACTGCGCAGAGGTCGCTGTCAACACAATTCTCGAGAAGCCCATGAACCGTGACAAATTCGACTTTCCCGCTTCAAGCATGCCTAAAGGGCCCTTATAAATACTGCAATCACTTTCCTTTTCATAGTTTTTCATCTTCTTCTTCAAACCTTCAAATTTCCACTAAGTGTTCTCCCTTCTTATCTTCTGCCTGTGCACGTTTTTCTCATCTTCTTACTTCAAAACTCGATAGTTATCATGGCAAAAACTTCCAAAACGGTTCCATAAAAGGAGGGGGCTGCTTCTATGTCACGCCCGTCTAAGGGCAAGTCAAAAACCCCTCCTACCATCGAGCAATGCATTCCTGACCCTTTCGACACTATTTCTGACTTTACAAAAGAAAACCCCCCTTCTACACTGGGCCGATGCGAGCCCATGCCCGATACATAAGTGTAACATCGGATACTGAGAGTGTTGATACCCAATTTTTTCCAAAAAATATTTTTTTAATTGCATATATACCTTCAAAATCATGCATTACTAGCAATTGGTATTTTGCCATAATTTTTCTATGTTTTATTAATTTGTCCAGTATTTTATTTCTAATAAATAATTATAAAATTGCATCACAAATGATTTCAAAAAAATTTCTTGATTTAATTATTCCGTAAATAGCCAATTTGGCACCTTTTGGCTATAATTGCAATAACTTTGCAATTATAGCCCAAGCATATAATTTTGTACTATTTTTACCAGAAATTAGTCCTTTGTATTTTAAAATACTAAATAATCTTTTAAAACTATTTTCTATGCATGAAATTCATTTTTTATGATTATTAGCTATTTTATAAATTATTTTAACTAATTTGGTATTTAACAAGTAGCTCATTTTCTAATTCAATTACAACCTTACTAAACTAGCCCAAAACCTTAATCACACTACCCCAAATACCCAGGCCTAATCCCAAATCCTACTCGACCCAATTCCGACCAAATCCTGGCCGTTGATCATTTTTGATCAATGATCCAGGTTTAATCTTTCCTAATTTAACCTAATGACCCCCCCAAACCTCTCTTTCACTCCTCATTCACCCTCACTTACCCGCCGTCACTCCTCTCATTCTCTCTCAAACCCCCTCTGCCCTAACCATGGCTTCCACCCGTCGTTGCTTGCTCGCCGTTAATTATGGTGGTTCACTACCACCCCTATCCCTAATGGCTCCCCTCCTATGGCCGGGGTTCTTGATGTCTTGAGGTCCTCAAGGGGACCAATGGCTAGTCACTCACCCCTGAGCATGTTCTCTCCATTCTCAGGCCACTATGGCTCGATTGAGTAAGATCATCCTACTTTATTACTAAATCTATGGCTTCTAAGCCGGAATCTCTCTATCTCTGGGTTATCTCTCTCAAAACCCTAATCTTATCTCTTGAATCTTTAGATCTGTAACAGATATGAGGATATTTGAGTTGTTTTTACCATTTTCCTATAAAAATCTTTCGATTTTTTAAAGCGTCTCTTCATCTTCACAACTAGGGTTTCTGAAGCTCTCTTCAAAAAAAATTTTCTCCGATTTTAAGTGATTATTCTATAATCTTTATTGTGTTTAAATGGTTTATATATGTTCTCCCCTAACTAATTATGTTAAAAAACCTGATTTCTTGGCTTAGCTTTGGGTTCTGAGTTTGTCTTTGCTGATTTGTTCATGCGATTTATGTGTATGCCTGTTTCTCATGAATATGTTCTAAGTCTCTGTGATTTCTACTCTATTATTCTTATTAGGGTTTCTGATTTGTTTCGTCCCGCCTATATTATGTTTATTTTTTCTATCGATAGAAATTGGTAGTAATTTCCCCTAATCAGTACTAGTTTCTATTTGAATCCCTGATTTCCTGTGATTGATACCCTTTACTGGTTTCCTATGATGATGTACTTTACTAATTTTCGGGTTGAATACATTATTTACTGATTCTTAATATTGTTTCCATAATTAAGACTTTCTGAACCTAGCCCTAATTACTGGTTCTATACTTGTACTGTTTGAAACATTTCCTTATCTGTTACATATGATTTCTTTACTCGTTACCTGTCTTTCTACCATTTGAACTTATTCCCTTAATTAAGGGAGTAGTTGGACTGATTTTACTCTAATTGATTCCGAGTTCTATAATTAATTTCTTACCTTATTTACCTAGATTTCAAATTACTATATATATTGCTCTCTTCTACTCTCATTAGATACTCATACACACACGAACGAATATTAGTTCACATCTCTCATACACTCAAAAGTTCTTCTGCTTTCTTGTTACTTGCTATTGTTACTAAATTAGCCGACTGCAAGCCAAGGCTAATTATTGCACTCTCCTGTTCTTCACTTTGTGTTTACTCTCTTTACTGGTATGTTCTGATTTTAAATTCAAGCTCCCAAACCAATGTGTTTCCTACTGCTTCAGTTTATCATATTCCTGATCTGTTTCCGTCTATTGTTTTGTTGTTCGACAAGTAATTGACCTGTTTACATTATTGCTTCACCCAACATGTTAGTTATGTTATGCCCCTTTTAGGATCAGTATGTTTACTCCCCCTTGTAGTCTGTCTCAGTCTGAATCTACTCTGTTTTTGAATGGTTGTCTATTTGTTGTCCAGTTCTGGCATGCACCTATTTTTGCAAAATTGATTTGTTACCCTAAGTTGTCTTGATGCTATGCTTAATCATGTCTGGTACTTCTATGTCCTCACTGTTGCTATGAAATCCTACTATGTCATCTCCCTATCCCATGAACCCCCTAAAGCACTTCTGATTCTATAACTATGTTCTAATTAGCACTCCTGAATCCATGCCTTACTATTTGCACTATTAGCCACCCCTTAATTGCAAAAGAATTCTGTTTATTATATGTGTATTATGTGTCCTAGTCCCCAACTATCCATGTGTGAAGGGTTGTTATTTGAGTATTACTGAACCTGTTTGGCTCCGTGTTTGATCTGTTGTTTGTTTGATTATACAACTCTTGTCAAAACTATTTTACTGAAAAATTCTCCTATTTTATAAAACTACTTCAACTGAGTCTTTTTCAAATACTGCTTTCCTATTAAAACCTTTTCAAACTATGTCAAACACTCTCACTCTACTCTTAGGTCCTTAAGTTCTGCCCCTCCAGTGTGTGACTGCTTTGGGATCCCTGTGAGATCCCTTTGAACTCTGATGCACTGGGCTGGCTCTTCCATACTGCACTTACTCATTTCTGGTTATGAAGTCTAGGTGTGAGCATTGCCCGGGATCCTTGAGGTCCTTAGGGAACTCTGACACACCCGGACATGAGAACGGCTATGACTTTGGCATGAGGCTATGGACAATTTGGTACATTTGGGCCTACTTCAGGCTCCCTATAGTTTTACTTCTTATTTTCCCTTATCTATTTATGCAATTTATTCAGTTGGTCTGTAATAATTATTTGTAAACAGATATTGGGGTTGGCTAGTGAAATGGGGAGGGTAGTTATATATTCTATCATTGGGTAGAAATCATTCCTTAGGCTTTTACATTCCCTATATCTGCATTAGAATCCATGCTTAGGACCAACATATTCATTCTAACCATGCCAAACATGCATTAGATATCATGTCTTTAAAGCTTTCATGTTTACTTCTTTAACGTACAACATTTCCTTAATTTATTCTTATGCCTACCACTTAGAAATCCTGCTCTTAGGATAATAAAATCAATATAAAACTGTTACTCCTGTGCACTCAAAATCATGTCTCCGTCATCCTATAGCTCTTTGTGCATTTTAGAAATCATGCCTTTAGAAATTCTGCACATCCTGAAATTATGTCTTAACCATCCTTCATTTATATGTGCATATTAGATATCCTGCTCTAGGATTTCGTTTGCATCTGCTTAACCACGCCTAGTTTAACTACTGACTCACGAAAAAAGTAAAAACAATCTCATATATGATTATCCTGTTTTAGATAAAACTGGAAACAATCCCTGTATTTTCGCAACACCTAGAACAACATGTTTTTAGGAAAAAACAACTTCTAAACTGTCTAAAGGTTAACAAGCTTAAAAATCAGTAGGCAAACTAATTAGGCCCCTGCTTCTGAGTTTATAGAAATAAATCTGCATATTTCTGTGTATTGACATTCACTTAGATATCCTGTCTTAGGATCCTGTCTAATAAAACTGCCTCTTGTTTGTGTTTGAGACGTGCTAATTATCTGCATTACTTGTGGAGGTAAATCTGGGCCTCATAACTGCTTTCCTGCATTTATTTGATCAGTCCTATTTGTTCTTGCATGTCGCTTAGAATTTTATCCTTTTAAAACCTTAGGGGTCTGTCTAGAACTACCTATACTTAGAGGTCCTAAATTCCTCCAGGACCATTAAGAAGAGACGGGTAACAACACGCATAAAGATCACTAAATAAATTCGCTTAATAACCGCAAAAAGGTGGGGTAAAGAGTAGATATGGATATGATGACCGATGCGCTAATGCCACGTGTAACCCCTCACTGAGGAGTTATTACCGGTCATTGCATTGATGTGATCCTATAGGATAGACAACTTAGGACTCCCCTATCCCCTGCATATGTGTGATTAGACTGCGAATCTTTTCAAAACCATTACTTGTTTCCATGTGTATACTTTGACTACTTATTTGCTACTTGCTTAAATTCACAAAGTTTGTTTGGCCGGGAACCACATTTGTGGACTTTGAGGGGTGCCTAACACCTTCCCCTTGGAGTAATTTCAAGCACTTACCCAATCTCTGGTTATTCAATTAGTGTTATTGTGACCCTTAATAGGTGCCCTAATGCACCTTAATTCGTTAGGTGGCGACTCTTCAAATCCTTACATCCCTTATCCCAAAAGGAAATGAGTTGTCCCAATAATGTCAAAAATCCTTACTGATCCGAAAGGAGAGGAGAGAGGGGGGCGTGACAGAGAGGGTGAAACTTTACTGCCACTGGGGGGAGGCAGCCCGAGTAGAGATCCCTACGGCTAATGAAAGAATAGTCACGCACAAGGCTGGCTTTCTCAGTGTATACACATACCCCTTCACCTTAGGCCCCGTTGATTCTTCTTCTCCACCGGTTGACCCAGTAATTCTTGATTTTTTTCCACTAATACCGAGTGAAACTCGATCAGATCTATTCTTCATTTTGGAGGATTTTATATATGTTTCGTCATATTAACAACTGGTCTAGGGAATGACCTTCACCCTCGACCATTTGATCAGATTAATAGCCCTCGACTCTTCCGTGGGGGCCTTATTAAATTACACAATCGATCCACCAAGACGTTCGTCGCCTGTATCGACGAGGATAGAGATCGGGGATGGATGAGCCAATTCGTCAGAATTAGAACCTTGGACATCATCCATGTTGACAGAATGCCATTACTGGAGGAGTGGAATATGGAACATAAGTACCCTTGAATTGAGCATGCTTTCACTGCCTCTTTCTCTTTTGACTGATTTTCTTTTAATTGTGCAGCCACTGTTTGGTTTCCCGGTGCCGCTCAGGACCATCCGGGGTGGATCAAACGTTTAGACTCCACTTTCCTATAAAACAAATGCGTATGGCATGATCTGGCCAAAACACAATAGCAGGTCAAGAACCATGGTACACTCTTTTTGCTATTGCTTTTACATTCTTCGTAAGAACTTTTGATGATGATGTTTTTTGACATAATATATTTGTGCAGGACTTGGTAAAGGCGTGTTGATGAGTCCGCCCCCACCTGGTGAGGAAGAGGCCCCGAAGGACACTAAAGATAAGAAAAGGAAAAAAGAGGCCCCAGCGGGGTCCCCAAAATAAAAAAGGCCAAAGACTCGGAAGCCTAAAACTGATGCCACGGTCTTGTCTTCGATGGCCGCTGAGAGACTACGTGCCGAGGAGGAGAGAGATGATGCCTGCCCTTTGGTACAAAGGGCAAAGAGAAGTGCTGAGGCTTCGAGGGCTGTTGAGCGATCGCCTGCTAAGCTAGAGGCGGCCGATGCGGACCCGCCGCTCGTAGAGGAGACCCTCGAGGAGGGTTTGGGCATAGTCCAAGATACGCTCATCGGACATGGAACAGTCCGTGTTGAGGAGCTTGGGGGATTGCTACTGGAATTTTCCAAGGTAGGGAAGAAGCCTCGATAGAGACCGACATTGCTAGTGGACTTCATTCGAGCCCGTCGTTCCCACCAAGGGAGATACGTGATGCTCAAGTTAGGGGGTGTTCCCGCTCCAGATACCTCTCGTGAAGAGGATGACACATTTAATGACTACTTCGAGGGGGTAGATGAGGAGACTGATGTTGATGCCCCAGTTGCCCTCGAGGAAGCCGAAAGGCTCCAAAATCAGGTGACATTCGAGAAACAATATGCTTATTCTCGTTTTCTGACTTCCCTTCTCCGCGTCGCAGGTCAAGAAGCTATATGACCAAGCCTTCTCCAAGTATCAAGATGAGTTGACTCATCGTGGAGAGAGCTTATGGCAGAGTCGGTCGAGCTGGAGGCTTTGTGTGCTCGAAGGGAGGAGGAATTGACCGACCTTTGGTCAAGCTTGGAGAGAGCACTTTGGGAGAGGACCGATTTCTCCGAGCAGGTATATTGGTACACGCATTCTCATGTTTTAGTTGTAACACTTGGTGCTGATTGACTTACTTTCTACTTCTCAGATTACGCAGAAGGATGCCCTGGTGGATCGGCTTGGAGAGGAGGTTGCGGCCAAGGACGCCGAAGTCATGGAGGTGGCTCGGCTGAATGCCGCAGCTTCCGAGAGGGAGATGCTTCGGGGGAAGCTATCCTCGTCCCAAGATCTTCTCTGAGGTACTCAGGAGGAGGCTGCTGCACTATCTACGGCCAAGGCTGAGGCCAGTGAATATGTCTCCTCATACAAGAGGGATGCCACTGCTGCAAATGACCGGGCAAAGGAGATATTTGAGAAGGCCAAGCTGAAGCTGACTCAGGCAGTTGTCTATGCTCGCGCACAAGCCAAGAGGCAAGAAATTGAGGAAGTGAGCGCCAAAGGTGTTGATCTCTCTGCCGAGATCGAAGAGGCCAAGGCCCTGGAGGAGGAATTGACAATGCCGAGTACATCAGACGAGGTTTCCGAAAGCAGCTCGGACAACGGCGGAGGCGTTTGCTTTTTCCTTTCTTTTGTATATGGGACCCTTCGGGGAAACTTCTGTAAAGAACACATTTGTAAATATATTTTTTGGAAATAGAACATCTGTTGTCATATTTTTCATAAACTAGTTCCATAATCTTTTCCCCACAATATGACTTTTATGCTTCGATTCTTCGCTTCCTCGGAACTCGTACTTTCAATAGGAGATCCCCTCGAGATTGGGAACCTTCTCGAGGCTAGGTTGGCATGCGAGCTTTGATTCCTCGAACCCACTAGGATGGTATCATTCATGTGACGTGACCGTAATGTGACCGAGGTGGCCCCACCCGTACACTTCCCCAAATGCTATGACGACTTGTCAGAAATTGAATAGTCTTTAAAGTAGTTGGTTGGCCACCTTTAGTTCTATAAATATTCTTGCTTCTCCTTCATTCTAACTCTTGCACATTTGCAAAAACCTCAGCTTTTCTTTCAACTTTCTCACTCCTTTTCCATCTTTGCGAAAACAGGTTCCGCTCCTTTTTTTTACCTATGCTTTGAGTAGCTATGGTGCCGTGCCCGAATCTGTTCACCAAGAAGAGGGAAATTCTTCCTCTGCCCTAGCTTGGCCGGTGGTACACCACCGGTGTATGGTGAGCTGACCTCGTACTACTTCGTTCCGAAAAAGGACTTTGCTTTAGAAAAATCCTTCAATGCCCCAGGCCATCAAGAGCATGCCTCGAGGTTCGTTCGGACGATGGAAGAAAACCACCTCGAGGCCGTGATGAGAGACTGCGGCTGGGGGAAAGTGTGGTGCTTCAGATACTCTCTCGAGAAAATAATGTCATGACTCATGTAGAGGGATTCTTGACCGTGTACACGTACCCGTTTACATTAGGCCCCCTCGACCGACTTGTGCTCGAGTTCTATAAAAGGTACCGAGTCACCCTAGCACAGATTCATCCATCCTTTTGGCGGATAGTGGTGATGATGAGGTATTTCACTGAAAAGGCTGAGCTTGAATTTACCCTCAGCCACCTCATTAGGTTATATCAGCCTCAACATTGTTGAGGCCTGATTGCGTTACGATATCGGTCCACGAGGCCTTTTCTTTCTAGCAATGACGAGGACCAAAATGGTGTATGGATGAGTCGGTTTGTTCGGGTGAGGACCGTCGACATCATTCTAGCCGAGTTCCTGCCTTTTCCCGAAAAATGGAACTTCAAACATAAGCACCACGTCGTGCCTTAGTGTCTTTTGTTCTTATCAACTTATAAGAGTGTTTATTTTTCTCTTTTTCAGTGGTCCCGTGGATGCCCGGGGAGGTCCCCGATCTTGCGTACTGGACTTGAAAGTTGGAAGCTTCCTCGACATATGACGAGTGCAAGTGGCGTGATCTCTTGAAGGGCAGATGGGAAGCAAAATACCACGGTATGAGTCGTGTGGTATCCTTTTTTATGAATGTTTCCTTTTGTGTGTACTAACTCTGATACCACAGGTGTTGGTGCATTTTTTGAAATGAGACTGTGCCTCTTCGAGGAGAGGGAAGTCCAGAGGGAGGACAATAATCGAAAAAGATCCTCTATAGATGAGGACATTCTCGATGAGGCGGGGCCTTCTAGGAGGTATAAAGGAGATGCCGTTGCTGAGGAGAGATTTATATATTCTTTGATTTGATTTCCTATTGATAGTTAGCCCAATGAATAGGACTTTGAGATGAAACCCTTGGGTTATAAATTGGCCCTGAGGCTTTTTAAGCTGGAGACTCGGGCTCTTACGCTTTAGGTCGGTACAACCTTTAGTGTAGCTGGCGACTTCGGCCCTTACGTTTTTTTAGCCCTAAGGCACTTTAGTTAACCGTATTTGGCTTAGTCTCTGAGTCCGGTTTCGACTCGAGCTCAATGGCCCTTAGGTTTTTAAATTGGCCCTAAGGCACTTTATGTTGGTATGACCTGTAGCTGGCAACCTGGGCTCTTACTAAGGTCAATACGAATAGCTGGCCACTTGGGCTCTTATGCTTTTTTGGCCCTGAGGTGCTTTAGTCAACTGTATTAGGCTTAGTCTTCGAGTCGGGTTTCGACTCGACATAAACGGACCTAAGGTTTTCAAATTGGCCTTGAGGCGCTTTATTTCGGTATGACCTGTAGCTGGCGACCTGGGCTCTTATGTGTAAGGTCGATACGACTAGCTGGCGACTTGGGCTCTTACGCTTTTTTGGCCCTGAGGCGCTTTAGTCAACCATATCATGCTTAGTCTCCGATTTGGGTTTCGACTCGAGCTCAACGGCCCTCAGGTTTTCAAATTCACCCTGCGGCGCTTTGTGTCGGTATGACCTGTAGCTGCCGACCTGGGCTCTTACGCGTAAGGTCGATACAACTAGATGGCGACTTAGGGTCTTACGCTTTTTTGTCCGTAAGGCACTTTTGTCAACCGTATAGGGATTAGTCTCCGAGTCTGTTTTTGACTTGAGCTCAACGGCCCTCAGGTTTTCAAATTGGCTCTGCGGCGCTTTGCGTCGGTATGATCTATAGCTGGCGACTTGGGCTCTTACGCGTAACGTCGATACGACTACCTGGCAACTTGGGCTCTTACGCTTTTTTGGCCCTGAGGATCTTTAGTCAACCGTATAGGTCTTAGTCTCCAAATCGGGTTTCGACTCGAGCTCAACGGCCCTCAGGTTTTCAAATTGGCCCTGAGGCGCTTTATGTCGGTATGACCTGTAGCTGGCGACCTGGGCTCTTACGTCTAAGGTCGATACGACTAGCTGGCAACTTGGGTTCTTATACTTTTTTGGCCCTGAGGCGCTTTAGTCAACCGTATTGGGCTTAGTCTCCGAGTCGGGTTTCGACTCGATCTCAACGGCCCTCAGGTTTTAAAATTGGCCCCGAGGCATTTTGTGTCAGTATGACCTGTAGCTGGCGACTTGGGCTCTTATGCGTAAGGTCGATATGACTAGCTGGCGACTTGGGCTCTTAGGCTTTAGGTTGGTAAAACCTTGATGTAGCGGGCGACTTGAGCTCTTACGCTTTAGGTTGGCACAACTTTTAACCAGTTCTTTTCAAATTTTTTTGAAGTAATTAGAGGCATGTGATTTTATGGCAATAGTCAGACGTTTCCGAGTTGCGTTAGTTTGGCCGAAGCCTTATGACGGTGGTCATTGTATTTTGGCGGTAGCCTTTTATTCCCCGAGTGAGGTAGCCATGGCGTCTATATCGAGGGTATTCCTTTTGGATCTTACAAGTTCAATATATAGCCTTGACTTTGATATGGGTTTATGCCTATTTTAAGGTCTTACAAATTTGTACATGCCTTACTTGGGGTCTTACAATTTTGATGTTGCCTCATGGAGGGCTTACGAGTTCGAAGTTTCCGGCCCTGAGGTCTTACGACTTCGAGTTAGATAGCTTGAGGAGCCGACAGTCAGGGGCAGTCCCCGAGTCGGAATTGATGTTGCCTCGAGGAGGGCTTATGAGCTCTATGTTGGGCGTTGAGTGAGCCTTCATCGACAGGAATTTGCACTGGTGCCCCTTCAGGATTTTGCGGTGGCACACTAGCACCTGAAGCAGCTGCGCCGTTCTCTCCATGGTCCTCCGGACCGTTGTTTTCATGTGCGTTTACTGAGTTAGACATTTTCTGACCTGAAATTGAAGATTCTTGGGCAAGAAAAAGTGTGAAGAATAGCTTGTGTTTTTAGAAAACCAGCACTAAAACAATCACTATTATTTTTAGCCCCACGATGGGCGCCAAACTGTTTTCCTTGATAATGGTAATTACAATTATATTTGATTATGTGGTTATAAAAATATGTCATCTATTTTAATACCGATTGTTTAGGCAGTAAATGCTGAGTATGACGCGATAAAAATGAAATAAGAGAGAAAAGAACTACATTATGCAAACCCGGTATCGAAGAGGCCAGTCTCGAGGGTGGTCGAGTAGTCCTCGAGGTCGAGCTTGAGAAGCTTGACTAGGGGATATCGATAACAATGAAATAGTGTTGGAGGCCTTAAGAATGGCCTATTTATGATCAATAACAAGTAATAGATGGGGAATAATTCAAGAACACAATAAATGAGAAACAATAATTTAATGAAGAAATTATAGAGAATATTTTTATTAGAGAGCAGAAGATGTTCTTGTTCTTCTATTAAAATATCATATATATTACAAAGTCACAAGGGTCCCCTTTATATAGAAGGGGGAATCCCAAACATAGCACATGCGTAATTAATATAAAGAGATATGACTGGTACAACTATTTTAATGCCACGATACGGGCTTGTACTATCTTGTGTACTTTGTCTGCTTTAACCACGTGCCCCTTGAAAATTTCTCGCCTTTCCATGTTAGCCTTCAATATGTACTGCTCCGAGGTCGAGATCCTTCGATATGTATGGCATCGAGGTCGAGGACCTTCGATATGCTCCTTGATACCAAAACTCGAGCCTTCGAGCCTTCATTCTCATTGAAATGGCCGTGAAATCGGGCTCTCCGATTTCAGCCGTATACAACCTATTGATGTTAACACTTAGTCTATGCTTTTCCATGACTGAAATTAGGGATCTAGGTAGAAATTGGGGATTTTTAGAAAATGAGATTTATACCTCAAATTGAGGTCGGATTTTAAAATTAATTATATAAACGGGCTCGAGGGTGAATGGGTAACTGGGTTTTGGTTCGAATATCGGATTTTAACCAAGCGGGACCGGGGTTGACTTTTGTTGACTTTTTCCAAAAACACTAAAGATTGAATCTTTTTCATTTTTGGGTAGTTTTTAAAGCTTTTTTGAATTATTTGAACTATATTGGGTTAGATTTGATTGGTTTGGAGGCTATTTCTAGAGGAAAAACCACGGTTGAGCATTGGTTTGTTTGAGGAGTGAAGTAGGTGTTATGGTTAACCTTGACTTGAGGGACTAGGACTTGTTGATCTATTTGCTACGTGGTTTATAGGTGGGGACAATATATATGTAAGGTGACGAGTACTTATGCGTTGTCATTGGTTTAAAGTATGCGGGTGAAACTTATTTCTTTGTATTTTATTGTTTTATTGATTATGAGAGTCGTGGTTAGGTTAGGTTATTACTTCTTTGATTATTCATTTCGTAATTATTGCATATTTCAAAATTGTTGAATATTTTTGGAAATTCTTAAATACTTGAGATGTATCCGTCTATTCCTATAGTACCAACTCGAAATAAAATTTGATTTTTTTTTCTAGAAACGCCGAGTCTATACTTATGTTATACAATAGTTGCATTACATGTTTGTTTGCTACTATAGAATCTGTTATCAACAGATTGTCCTTCAAACTTTTCCAATCTGGGAGGAGATTACCACACAAGTCATTTACTAAACTAAAGTATCTACTTATCCTCATTCAATAGGAATAGCCCTAGCAAGATGGTCGCATACATGAGGACGTTATCCATCAACATGAGAAAGCTTTGTCAACAACAATTTTTTGGAACTTTTGTGGAATCCATAAGTTTAGAATATATTGCTGTGTATATATCGATTGCCATTTATCTGAAAGAGGAGAGGTAGACTAAAGAGAGGGAGAAGCATATAGATTATCAATTGGGGTAATATTCATAGAATTTGATTAATACTGGTACTATTTTATGAATTGGTTAATTTTGGTAGCATTTTAGTTCTAGAAAGCCAAAATGGGTAGTTTTCTCTATTCCGTACGTCTTATATGTAAGTTTTCAATCATTTCAATTATCAATATGTGACTTTGTTCACGTACCCCCAACAATTATATTAGAACTCAAGTTTTGACGAAAGTCTATCTCTTCCTTTGAATGATTCTTTCTTTCTCTCCTTCTTCAGTTGTTCCTTCCTTTTCTGTTTTTTTTGGCGAACTCTCTACCTTTGATCTGCCATCATATAATTCGAGGGTAGGACTGCAAAACATATAATCGTATGGCAATGATATAATTTCAGTGATAATAAACTAAATAAGGGAAAAGGATTTGTCCCTCGAGAATGTGGAAAAGATCATATTTACTCTTTTTTATATTTTCGATGCAAATATACCTCCACCTTTATACAAGTAACTCAAATATGTTTCTCTTATGATAGAGCTATCCAAGGAAAATATTTAATGCTATATGACACTTACTTTTTGGTGAGGTGAACATCACGTGGCATGTTTTTACTGTCCCAACCCGCTTTATCCCCTCCCCTACTTTCTTTCACCAGCAGCACATCCTCACCCCCTTCCCTCAGCTATAGACCCTCCGCAGCACCGGTTTTCAACTTATTGAAAAATTAATTCAGAGTTACAGTAGGAAAACTAAATTGTTTACTATTTGATTTTCTTATTTTCATCCACAACTTCATTCATCAAATTCACACACAAAAATTTTCTCTTCACAGAAGATTCTAAGCTTCACGGTGAATTAGGATACCCAAAACTTAACCCACAGCAGAAACTAATAAACCGAATGCAGCACTAAGATTGAGGCTATTTTCGACAATGAATCATGGAGTGTTGATAAATTTTATCGAAGAGTTTTGAACTATTTTATTTGTTAAAACTTCAATTAAATATAAAATTCTAGCTCTATATAAAGGAAGAAAATTTAAATAAAAAGGACAAACTCCATTGATCTCTGTCATTTTCCTAAATTTACATGCAGTAAGAAACAAATCCATACACCTAAATGTTAACAATCTGTATTGCAGTAAAATAAAACAATAATAATTTCTGAATTTCAAAAACCAGTAAGAAACCTCACTAGCAGAGGCTGTAGCGCGGGATTAGCACGGCCGCGCTAGTGGAGTATATTAGGGACAGTGAGAAACTTGACTCACGCGACCACTAGAGTGTGCTGAGCGCGGTGGCGCTTTTGAGTGGAGTCGTTTTCTTAATTATCATTTAAATGATTTTTCATAATATTCTTTCTGTAGCGGAATTAATC
>MDKI01034174.1:0-25803 GCA_005239505.1 Nicotiana paniculata | reverse complement strand
CGCCCACCGAAAATCGCCTACCGGTGGCGGACGACCTCCAATCAACCCCAACTTCTCACCTGAAAATCACCACCATCCCCTCTATCACCTCCTGTTGTTGGCTTCCCTAAAAACCCAATCGATTTGCACCGATTTCAGATCTAAGAATCTGAAAACCCCAAAAACTACTCCACGGTCGATTCAAGAACAATCAATGGTTCAGACCTTCATGGGTCGATTTCTCTTAACTAGAACAATCGATTCATGAAGGTTTGATTCATTTTCAAACCCCAGTGGATCCGGTAAGGTCCAACGACCTCCTTTCTCTTTCCCGGCCAAAAAACCCCTTTTACGGGTATCCCCTCCTCCCCTTCTAACTGTTTCTTGTGCTATTAGCATGGATATGTCATAGTTTAATTCTTTTTGTTGTATCACTGTTTAGATCTGTTGTTTTCTTTCATCATTTTCTTCCACTTGTGTATATTTCTTCCTCATCGTTTAGTTTAAGCTCTCAATGTATTTCATGACAGTCATGTCTTGATTTTGTTCTCGTCAATTAAGTAATTAGGTTTCCTAGTTTAACCATGTTTCCTAACTTAGGTTTTGCCTTTGTCTGCATGTATGACTGCTCTGCTTTGTTCGCACTACCTTCGATTTGATTGATTCAGTGTTTAACATGTTATGCACATTCCGGACTATTTTTTGCAACCATGTTTAGTCATTTAGATTTTCCTGTTAATTATCATTGATTTATTAGAGGTTCCACTTGTTTAAAATTAATAAATAGCTTTACTGGTTCATGCATAAGTTCTCCAAAATACCTTTACTATCGTTTATCTCCTCTCTAAATGCTACTGTCCATCTCCATTTGATTACTCACCGTAACCTTAGTATAATATGAAGATTAATCATTCACCTAGATTATTTTATTAGTTAATTAGGCTCCTAACTTCATTGAGAGTTTAGTTACTAATATAATTAACTAAGATCAAGAAGCAATCTAATAAACTAACCATTTTTTTTATTAACTAATTAAGTACTAAAATCTGCCTAAGGTAATTAACTTAGGACTCATTAACTAGAACAAATCATTTAACCTAGGCTTGATAATTAGTTATGTTTTCTGATTTTAGGTAAGTGAGTTTGACTTAATTAAACTAAAATAGTTAACTTAATTTAAGAAGTCAAAACTGATTGGTTTACTTCGATTAGTTGATTTAAACATAAGTAAGTAGTATGAAACTAAATCTAGGTATTTAATCAATTAATCTTTAATTAATTAACTCAACCTTAGTCAAGAACAACTAATAATTAACTAAAGAACATAGTGGGGGTTAACTAACCAAAGTTAATGCTTAGTTAACTAGTGAACCTAACTAGTGTTAGTTAACTAGAGTTAAATAATAACCCAAAGTGAGCTTAACCTTGATTACCCAATGGTAAATTCAGGGACTCCAAGGGGTACAATAGGTAATGTAGACTTAGGAAATCAGAATTTTAAGGGTAAAGGGTCTTTTAATAGGTAAGGATGTTCTAGAATATGGGCAGCTGTCCCAAAGATAGGGTTGACAGCTGCCCTATGTACTGTTTTGGTACTATTTTTCAGTATTGGATAGGGAATATTCAAAGAATATCCCATTCCCAAATATCCTATAAGTAGACCCTCTTTTTAGAGGTGAGGGGGTTAGAATTTTTACACTTTTGGGCTGCTAGGATACAGAATCCTTCCCATTTTTTTTCAGAAATATTGTCTTACTTAAAAGGTTTTGAATCTGATTCCTTTTTATAAAACAAGTATCATAAGTAGAGGGCCTAGTTCAGTTGCCATCTTCCCTTTTTGCTGAATTTGGTTTTCTGGAAGTTCTTACTTCAAACATCCACACTCAAGAATTCTGGGTTATTCTTGCTTGGACTGGTTGGTTTTCTTTGGGGTCTTTTCTGTTTGTTGTTTGCTGATCTCTCTTCCTTCTTGCTGTTCATACTTGACCTTTATTTGGTCAAGTATCTTTGTCTGTTTCTCCCTTAAAAGGTATGTATTTAACTCCTCCTTTCTTAATGAAATTTCTTGAATTGGAATCTTCTTCTTCTTCTCCCTGCTTAAATTAGTTTGTCATTGATGTAATGAGGTTATCTCTCTTGCTTTATGTACATGTGACTGTATAGATGTTTATTAGCACATTTGAACCTGTTTGAATGTGATGAATACTGTTGGTGTTGTTTCTATCTCTTTGCTGAAACATTCTGTTATTTCTGGCCAAATGTATATAAACATGGTAAATACTCATAGTTCTATATTAAAAATAAGGTTGTACTAAGGTGTAGAATCTGACCTTCTTTATGGTCAGGCTCTCTCTATAAGAGTGCAGAAAAATATGCTTTTCAATTGAGTCTCTTTGATTAATAAAGAGATTCAACAAGCAAATCTCTAGATAGGTTAGTATCATCACTAGGGTAGATGAATCTGACCTTCCAATGGTCAAATTCACCCCATAATAGTGCATAAAACAGTAGTATAGATGGCTGAAATTCACCCTCTAAAGGGTATACAACATATAGTTAAAAGGGCTATAGAGTAAAGAATCTGAACCCTTATATGGTCTGATTCAGTCTCTCAAAAGCCAAGAATAGTCAAAATGTCCAAATGAATATTGTCTGAAGTACTGGTTGGTTGTTAAAAATGGCAAACAAGATTGCATCTGTAAGTTTGAATCAGACTCTCCTTTATAGTCAGATTCAATCTAAGAAAAATGCATAAAACATGTGGCTTTTCCTTCTGCTGAATCTGTAATTACTGGTTAAAACTCTAACTGTTCATCTATGTATGATTATAAATGTAGAATTATCTCTCAAAAAGGCTTCTGAGATAAATCCCATATCCATGAAGTCGTAATAGAGTCATTAGATAGCATTAAAGGGTAGTGAATCTGACCCCCTTAATGGTTAGATGCACCTCATAAGATGTTTATGTTGGTTTGGACGACTTATATCTTATATCACTATTGGGGGCAGCATGTAAAGGATTGGATCTGATCCCTGTAATGATCAGATTCAGCCTCTTACAGCGCACGTGAGTTCTGTATGGTCCAGTTGGGACTAAAAGCCGAAGAATACAGATCCTAAAGTGTGAAATTTGTTGGCTTGAACAGGGGAAGCAGCTAACCTTGTTTCTTTTATTTTTCTTCTTATTATTAGAACTTATGTATTTAATTTAAGAACAATGTAATAGCGTAGTTACAGCCTTTTGTATATGCTTTATTTGTAATATAAAACTGGACATTATATTTATTTATATTAGCAGTCCTTTCTTTCAATATGTATGTGTTCCTATAATTTTCAAAAAATGTGTATAATTAGCTCCAGATTTGTTTTGAGTATACTGGACTCAAACATGACTATTCTGGATAGTTTAGGATGGACCAAACTATTTTGGCCCATCAAGGTCTGAGCATAATCCAGAGGGCCTGGAAAACGCGAAGAGCCCTTAGCCTCAAGGTTGTTTATTCTCAGATTTAAGTACAAAGTTTCATGCATCAATATTTTAAGCACCCAGATTTTGACTGAAAAATCCAAAGACACCCTTTCTAAAGCTTTTCTTACAATTTAGCATTCAAATCAACCTATCTAAATGACCCCCGTAAATACCTATTGAAGTTCTGGAAACGACTACGTTTAGATCAAAGGAATTTTGAAGTATATATAAATATGAATTTGCTATTCAAAGTAATCTCTCATCAGATTTATCTCGTGTTCTTAAGAGTCCAAATTTACAGCAATATGTAGAACTCAAGGTGTATATCAAAAAGTATGAGTTTAGGTCATTTGAAATTGATAAAACTATTTCAGTCAAGGTGCTATGTGTTCATTTGATTGTTTTAAATAAGTGATTTGCAAATTAGCATTTCGACTTGCTCTATATGATGGCACGATTCTCTTTGTAGTTGTATAGCTTTTACCCTTATTAAATTAGTCACAATTAGTTTTGGCCGGAGAGTTAAACGACAAATTGGGATAAAAAGTGGCCATAGCCCAAAACATGTTGTCTTTAGACTAGTGAATATCATTTTAGGTAATCCTTAGGTAGAATGCATACCTTTACTTTAAAACTTGACAAAATTGATCATTACCTCAAAATTACAATAAACTACACTCGGGAGTGGCAACTCATACCCCCGACCCTCAAATTCTAAACAACTGAAAATGCACATAGCAATCACGGGTGCATTTAATGTGAGGTTTATGCTATGTGTTCAAAAACAACAAGTGTACGTCATCGTAACTTGTCCAAGATAAATCCATAAACGTCCTAATCGATCTTAAAATTAAAACGCTCTTTCAAAAAATAGAAAAACTCAAACATCGCCACAATTGGGCATTATAAAACCGTCACGACCATAGTATTGACTACGTAATATACACACGGGTGCGACAACTCATGTCCCCGTCTTCAACTTCAAACTATAATAAAAATCACATGTTGTAATTGCGGGTGCAGTTCATGTGGCGTAGTTATAATATGTCCCAAAAACAAATAAGTACACGACATCATGACTTATTCCAAAACAAATCCATAAATACTAAAAGCGGTTAAAAACTAAACGGTTAAATGCAGAATAGGCAAAAATATGTAAATAATCAGACAATTTACGCCAAATAATAATAGTTAAGCGACCATGTTAGAACCACGGAACTCGGGAATGCCTAACACCTTTTCCCGGGTTAACAGAATTCCCTACTCGGATTTCTGGTCGCAGACAAATTAAAACAGAGTCAAAAGTTTTCCTCGGTTTGGGATTTTAAAATAAAACGGTGTCCCGGAGCATCGTCAAAAATTCGGGTGGCGACTCTGAAAACTTAAATAAATCCCAAAATTCGAATAATGTCACTTTAATTGCAAAAACTCCCTTATTACCCCTTCATTAATCGAGGTGGTAAAAAAGGAGGTGTGACACCAGCCATCTCTCAGGCTGGAGGAGGAGCCCAGACTCCTGCTACTCACACTCTGGAGCAGATGGCTCCCCAGTATCAGACTCCAACAGCTCATCCAGTCGGAGTAGTTCAGCCGGTTATTGCGGCACAGATCGGGGATGGGTCAGATATGTCTTCTGAGGCTTTGTGGAGATTGGACAGACTTACCAAGCTCTTCCCAGTTCATTTCAGTGGTGCTACTTCAGAGGATCCCCAGGAATATCTTGATAGTTGTCATGAGGTGCTTCGGAATATGGGTATATTGGAGACCAATGGGTCGACTTTGCTGCATTTCAGATGGATGGTTCCGTTAAGAAATGGTGGAGAGATTATTTGTTGACCAGAGCAGCTGGGTCGCCTGCTCTTACTTGGGACCAGTTCTCTCAGCTATTCCTAGAGAAGTTTCTACCTATCACCTTGAGAAAGGAGTACCGTCTTCGTTTGAGCGTCTCTAGCAGGGTAGTATGAGTGTTACTCAATATGAGACCCGTTTTACGAATTTGGCCCGTCATGCTCTTCTTCTTCTTCCCACCGACAGAGAGAAGGTAAGGAGGTTTATTGATGGACTTGCTCAGCCTATTAGATTGCAGATGGCTAAGGAGACTGGAAGTGAAATTTCTTTTCAGGCAGCTGCCAATGTCGCTAGGCGAGTCGGGATGGTTCTTGGATAGGGACTCGTGGGATGGTTCTTTGACAGGGAGTTCAGGGGTTTGATAAGAGACCTCGTCATTCAGGTGGGTTCAGCGGTGCCTCATCTGGAGGCAGGGGTACTTTGGTAGTGGTCATCCTCCCAAGCCGTTTCATTCAGTGCTTCAGGCATCCCACAATGCTTCAGGGAGTCGTGGTCCTTACGTGCCTCATTCTGGCCAGCCAGCCTACAGTGAACCACCAGCTCCTATCAGTGCACCTCCTATTCAGAGTTATTATCGTGGTCATCCGTCCAGTTCGGGCCAGTCTCAGCTTCCACCGCCAAAATACCAGGATGGATGTTTTGAGTGGTTATGGGCATATTAGGAGGACCTGCCTGAGATTATTGGGCGTTACGACATAGCATATGGGTTCTCGTGCCATGGTTTCGGCACCAGTTGCTGCATCGCCTTCTCTGCCAGCCAGAGGCAGGGGTTAGGCAGCAAGAGGTAACAAACTGTTAGAGGTGGAGGCCAGCCAGCTAGAGGTCGTCCTAGGGATATGGTTCAGAGTGGTGGGTCCCAGCCCCGATGTTATGCTTTTCCAGCCAGGCCTGAGGCTGAATCCTCCGATGCGGTTATGACAAGTACTGTTTCAGTTTGCAGTAGAGATGCTTCAGTTCTATTTTATCCGGGATCTACTTAGTTCTGTGTGTCACCCTATTTTGCTTCATATTTAGTTGTGCCTCTTGATTCTTTGAGTGCTCCTATGTATGTGTAGTGGAGGATGCTATTGTTGTAGATCGTGTTTATCGTTCTTGTATGGTCATCATTGAGAGTCTTGAGACTCATGTAGACCTTCTACTTCTCGATATGGTTGATTTTGATGCCATTCTGGGTATGGATTGGTTGTCACCTTATCATGTTATATTGGATTATCACGCCAAGACAGTGACCTTAGCCTTGCCAGGTTGCCTCAATTAGAGTGGAGAGTGACTCTTGTCAATTCTACCAGTAGGGTTTTCTCTTATATTGTATGGTCAAGAAGGGGTGTTTAGCTTATTTGTCTTATGTTCGTGATTCTAGTGCAGAGGTTCCCTCCATGGATTCCGTGCCAGTTGTTCGTGAGTTTCCAGAGGTATTTCCTGCAGACCTGCCGAGGATGCCACCCGACATGGATATTGATTTCTGTATTGATGTGGCTTCGGGCACTCAACCCATTTCCATTCTGCCATAATGCATGGCCCCGCCAAAGTTGAAAGAATTGAAGGAACAATTACAAGATATGCTTGATAAGGGATTCATTAGAGTGCACCTATGTTGTTTGTAAAGAAGAAGGATGGGTCGATTGTGCATAGATTATCGACATTTGAACAAAGTCAACATCAAGAAAAAGTATCCATTACCGAGTATGGATGACTTATTTGATCAGCTTCAGGGTGCCAAGGTGTTTTCGAATATTGATTTGGGATCTGGCTACCATCAGTTGAGGATTAGGGAATCGGTGTCCCTAAGACAGTTTTTCGGACTCGGTACATGCATTATGAGTTTCTAGTGATGTCTTTTGGGTTGATAAATGCCCCAGCAACATTTATGGATTTGATGAACCTAGTGTTCAAGCCTTATTTGGACTCCTTCGTGATTGTGTTTATTGTCGATATCTTGATCAAATCCCGTAGTCGAGAGGAGCATGAGCAGCATCTTAAGATTGTGCTTCATACTCTAAGAGACAGCCTGTTATATGCTAAATTTCGAAGTGCGAGTTTTGGTTGGATTCATTCACTTTATTGGGCCACGTTGTATCAGCAGAGGGCATTCAGGTAGATCGTAAGAATATTGAGGTAGTCCAGAACTAGCCTAGATCCACTTCAGCTACGGAGATCAGGAGTTTCTTGGGTTTGGCGGGCTATTACCGTCGATTTGTGAAGGGGCTTTAATCTATAGCAGCCCCGTTGACCAGGTTGACCCAGAAGGGTGCCCCATTCAGATGGTCAAAAGAGTGTGAGTCGAGCTTTTAGAAGCTCAAGACTGCTTTTGACTACAGCGTTGGTGTTGGTGTTGCCCACAGGTTCAGGATCTTACACAGTATATTGTGATGCGTCCCATGTTGGTCTTGGTGCGCTATTGATGCAGGAGGGCAGGGTAATTGCATATGCGTCGCGGCAGTTGAAGGTTCATGAGAATAATTACCATGTCCATGACTTAGAGTTGGCAGCCAATGTTCAAGTGCTGAAGATTTGGAGGCACTATCTTTATGTCATTGTGCGAGGTTTTCACGGATCATCGGAACCTTCAGTATCTGTTCAAGCAAAGGGATCTCAATTTGAGGCAGAGGATGTAGCTGGAGCTATTGAAAGACTATGATATCACCATCTTGTATCATCCCGGGAAGACCAATGTGGTGGCCGACGCACTGAGTAGAAAGGCCGCGAGTATGGGCAGCCTTGTGTTCATTCTAGTCGGCAAGAGGCCGCTTGCATCAGATGTTCAGACGTTGGCCAACCAGTTTGTGAGGTTTGATATTTCAGAGCCTAGTCTTGTTCTAGCTTGTAGAGTCGCTCGGTCTTATTTGATTGAGTGTATCAGAGATCGACAGTATGACAACCCTCATTTATTGGTCCTTAGGGACACAGTGCAGCACGGTGGTGCCAAGAAGGTTAGATTTGGATATGACGGATTCTTGAGGATGCAGGGTCGTGTTTGTGTGCCTAATGTTGATGGACTTCGTGAGTTGATTCTTGAGGAGGCCCACAGTTCCCAGTACTCTATTCATCCGGGCGCCGCCAAGATGTACCAGGATTTGCGGCAGCATTATTCATTGAGGAGGATGAAGAAGGATATAGTTTCTTATGTAGCTCGGTACCTGAATTGTCAGCAAGTGAAGTATGAGCATTAGAGACCCGGTGGTTTGCTTCAGCAGATAGAGATTCCTGAGTGGAAGTGGGAGCGTATCACGATGGATTTCGTGGTTGGACTCCCACAGAGTCAGAGGGAGTTTGATGCCATTTGGGTCATTGTGGACAGGCTGACTAAGTCAGCGCATTTCATTCCTATGGCAGTTAGTTATTCTTCGTAGCAGTTGGAAGAGATTTACATCCGCGAGATCGTCCATCTTCACAGTGTGAGCGTGTCTATCATTTTTGATCGAGGTACGCAGTTCACCTCGCACTTCTGGAGGGCAGTACAATGTGAGTTTGGCACGCGGGTTGAGTTGAGCATAGTATTTCATCCTCAGACAGATGGACAGTCCGAGCGCACTATTTGGATCTTAGAGGATATGCTCCACGCATGTGTCATAGACTTCGGAGGATCATGGGATTTGTTCTTTCCCCTTGCAGAGCTCGCCTACAAAAACAACTACCAGTCGAGTATTCAGATGGGTCCCTATGACGCATTATACGGTAGGCGGTGCCGATCGCCAGTTTGGGTGGTTCGAGTCGGGGGAGGCTTGGTTGTTGGGTACATATCTAGTATAGGATGCCTTGGATAAGGTCGAGATTATTCAGAATCGACTTCACACAGCTCAGTCTAGGAAGAAGAGTTATGCCGATCGTGGAGTTCGTGATGTTGCATTCATGGTCAGTGAGAAAGTGTTGCTCTGGGCATCACCCATGAAGGGTGTCATGAGGTTTGGAAAGAAGGTAAATCTAAGCCGCAGGTATATCGGAACTTTTGGGATTCTCAAGAGAGTGGGAGAGGTGTCTTACAGGCTTGTGTTGCCTCCGGGATTATCAGCAGGTCATCCAGTGTTCCATGTGTCCATGCTCTGGAAGTACCACGGCGATCCATCCCATGTGTTAGATTTCATCTCTGTCCAGTTGGATAAGGATTTGACTTACGAGAGTAGCCGATGGCTATTCTAGCCCGGCAGGTTCGTTAGTTGAGGTCGAAGAGTTATCCTTCATTCCGAGTACAGTGGAGAGGTCAGCCCGTCGAGGCAGCTACTTGGGAGTCCAAGTCGGACATGCGGAGTAGATATCCCCACCTATTCACCAGCCTAGGTACTTTTCTATGTCCGGTCGAGGAAGAATGGTTGTTTTAGAAGTGGAGAATGTGATGACCCAATAGGTCATCTTATAGTTTAGAACCTAATTTTGTGTTTTGAGGTCCCAAAGACCTTATTTTATCCTTCCTTGATTTGCATGCGCAATCCGGGTGTTCTTCTGAAAGTCTTATATGATAAAAACTGATAAAAATAAGAATTTGCCTTAGAAATTTATTTAAGTTGACTTCGATCAACGTTTTGAGGAAACAAACCCGGGTCCGTGTTTTGACGGTCCCGATGGGTTCGTATCGTAATTTGGGACCTAGGAGTATGCCTGGAATTGAATTCGGAGGTCCTAGCTCGAGTTATTGATTTTTGTTGAAAATTGAAAGTTTGAAAGATTTATGACTTTTAAGAATAGACTGTTTTTTGGATTTATTGATACCGGGTACATATTTTGGTTTCAGAGCCCGGTACATGTACAGTATAATATTTATGACTTGTCTATCGAATTTGGTGAGAAACGGAGTTGATTTGACGTGATGCGGACGTTCTGTTGTGAAAATAGAGTTTTAAAGCTTTCTTGAAAATTTCATTTGATTTGGTATCTGATTCGTGGTTCTAGGCGTTATCTTGGTGTTTTGATCGCGCGATCGAGTTTGTATAATATTTTAGGACTTACGTGCATGTTTGGTTTGGATCCTCCGAGGGCTCAGGTGAGCTTCGAATAGGCTACTTAGAAAAATCTTGTGTGTGTTGCATCTGGTATTCTGGTGCATTGTGCTTCGCGATCGTAGCCATTCTCGCGATCGCGAAGGGGATCTAGGCTGGGGAAGATTTTACACTACGCGAACGCAAGACCATGGTCGCGAACGTGGAGCATTGGGGGATTGCTCTACGCGAACGCGACCCATCGTACGTGAACGCGTAGCTTTAGCTACGCTGAGTAGGGGACCTGGGGGACTCTATACGAACGCGAGCCCTATCTCGCCAATGTGAAGGTGAGGCAGGCTATACCTTCACGAACATGTTGTGTCTCCTACGATCGCGTAAGTCATTAGGACACATCTCTTCGCAAACGCGATAGTGTTCACGCAAACGCGATGAACATTGTCGCCCAGCTATTCAAAACAGAACTCAAAATGGGAATTGGCTATTAATTAAAATTTTCAAAACTAAGAGACCTAGAGGTGATTCTTCCATAAGATTTTCTTCCCAAAATTATTGGTTAGTGATTCCAACCCACTTTCTTTCAATTACCCATTAGATTTCATGAATTTTCAACCTAAAATCTAGGATTTTCATAGTGGAAATTGGGGGTTTGGGTAGTTTTTGCATAATTGGAATTTAGATCTCCAATTGAGTTCGGATTTCGAAACAAATTATATAATCGGGATCGGGGGTGAATGGATTTTGGTCCGAACCTCGGGTTTTGACCAAGCGGGCCCAGGGTCGCTTTTTGACTTTTTGAGGGAAAACTTGGGAAATCTAAATTTATGCATTGTAATTGATTTCTTTAGAATTATTTGATATTATTGAGTTGTTTGTGGATAGATATGAGTAGTTTGGAGGTGGATTCTAGAGGAAAAGTTGTAACCGAGCATTGAGTGGCCTGTGGGGCGAGGTAAGTATTGTGTCTAACCTTGACTTGAGGCAATTAGGAACCCTTGACCTATTTGCTATGTAAAATTCATGTGAGCGGCGTATATGTGAGGTGATGAGTACTTATGCGCCGCCAATTTATCTATTTTTGCCTGTTTCTTTCCATTTTTCTCATATTGTCTCTTTCCCTTCCTTAACTATTACATGCTCTACTTGTATTCCCATGCCTAATTGTTACTTGTTAGACATTGTTTCCCTCTATTAATGGTATTAGTTATTCTGTAGCTTTATTATCTCCTATTAATTGCTTAAGCTGGTTTATCGGTACTTTTGTGGTATATTCTGAATCGGTCTCATTGTGTAGTATCACTTATGTGAATCTTTCATGGTATACAAGCTTCTTATTTGTTTCGGTTTGAAGTTTAAGCATTGTGAAGGGTTTTGTGGTTTGAATTGTGAAATTTTTGTACATATTGAGTTATTAATATTAATATGGTGGGATCGGGTTGCACACCGCAACAAGTGGAATAAGGGTGATATATTGAGGAGGAATAAAGGTGAAACGGTATGTACGATGGGATCGGGTTGCACGCCGCAACAGGTGTAATAAGGGTGGATTGTTTGGTGGAATAAGGGTGAACTATGATTGTGTTATTATGATATGGTGGGACCGGGTTGCACGCTGCAACACTTTTACTTATATTCTGGTGTTCATGCTATTATGAGTAAATAAGGGAGGAATATGATATGTACTGTGGTATCGGGTTGCGCGACGCAACAACCTACGTGTTTATGTTGTCCCTGAACTGTGTTAGCTTTACGGTATTCTTATTTTCACTTAAGGATTGGTAGTATCTGAACGTTGTCGATTTACTTCTGAGAACTGTAGTTGTTTCTTGCAAGTTACTGCTATTTCTATTATGTCTTCCTTTTCTGCTTTTATCATATATAATGTGTACAGGTTGTAGTGTGAGTGATCCATCGTAGCCTCGTCACACCTTCGTCGAGGTTAGGCTCGGCACTTACAAGTACATGGGGTCAGTTGTATTGATACTGCACTCTGCACTTTCTGTGCATATTCTGGAGCTGGTCCGAGCTGATCATGAGGTTGGCTGCAGAATCCATCTGATAGGAGACCCAAGGTAGACTTGTCGGCATCTGCAGGCCCTAGCGTCCACTTTTATACATTTCATGTTACTGTTTCTTCTATTTCGAAAACAGTTTTATTTATTTCGGACAATTACTGTAGTAAAATCTTAGAAGTTCGTGAATTGTGTCTCCACATTCTGGGTAGTACTATATATATTGAGGTTGTTATATATTTTCGCACTCATTTTAATTCGTCGTAGCTTATCTGTTATTAATTACTGAAGTGGAAAGGAATTTGGCTAATGATTCTCTAACATTGTCTTGCCTAGAAAGTGTAATGTTAGGTGCCATCACGGTCCCGACGATGGGAATTCCGGGTCGTGACAAATTTAACCACAATCGAGTTAGGAATTCTTTCCCCAATGATCTCTCTGAAAATCCCTCGAAATTTCGCGTCAAATCGAGCTCTCTAAGTCCAAAATGTGAAATATGAAATAAACCCTCAATTTTGAAACTTAAGCCTGATGCCCAGTGATTTATACATCGCGATTGCTTAAAATAATTTCTGCCCAGCTGAAATTTACTTTGCGATATCGCGTGAAAGCAATCGCGAACTTGATCTCCTACACGCGTTCGCGATTCACTGTGAACCAACCTTTCACGATCGCATAGAGAAAACTCCCTCCAGTGTCATACTACTCTTCGGGATCGCATTATTCCACTCACGATCGTGTATAAGGAAACCAAAAACACCAGATTCAAAAATCTTCAATGTGCCGAACAAGATTCGAATTACATCCGAGGCCCTCGGGACCTCAACCAAGCATACCAACAAGTCCTAAAACATCATGCGAACACGCTCGATGTGGTAATTCACATCAAACAACACTAGCATCACGAATCGCGCATCGATTCAAGCCTATGAACTTATGAACTTTCGAATTCCAAAAACTAATGTTGATTCATACCAAAACAACTACGATTGACTTCAAATTATGCACACAAGTCATAAATGACATTACAGACCTATTCCAACTTTCAGAATTGAGATCCGACCCCGATATCAATAAATCAACTCTCGGTCAAACTTTCCAAATCTTTCATTTTCCAACTTTCGCCAATTAACATTGAAACGACCTACGAACCTCTAAATCAACATCCAGAGACGCTCCCGATCAAAATCCGCATACGGAGCTATTGGAACCACGAAAACTTTATTCTGGAGTCATCTTCACCAAAGTCAAACTACCGTCAACTCTAACAGCTTAAACCTCCAACTTAGGGACTATGTGTCTCATTTCAATCCGAAACTCACCTAAAATCAAAAAATATCAATATAGCATAGAGAAAGCATAAATTAGGGGATCATGTCTAAATACTCAAAATGACTGGCCAGATCGTTACAGTTTTTGACAACGCCCCCTACACCACCCTTCCCAGGGTTTCCAAATGTAGCCCCATCGGTGTTAAGCTTGTATTGGCCCCTTGGTGGTGGATCCCATTTGACCCAGATGGTCCTATGTTTTCTGAGTATGTGCCCAGCTGAGATTATAACAATATTTTGTTAAATTAATATTTTTACTCGTTAAAAATAATATTTTGTTGGAAAATTATTTTATAGTTAAATATTTTAGAACTTGGAATGATCAATGATTTAATAGCCTAATATTAAGAATTTGAATCGACAAAAAAATATTTTCTTTAATATTAAGATCAAATGATTAATTCTTTGAATTAACATATTAGCAAAAGAATCTAGTTTAATTTTTTTTTTCTAAATTGATCATCAAGTAAAATTATTTTCAAGTAGACAAAGCTACAGTACATAAATATTTTTTTTTTAATTTTGGGGGAAGAAATAAAAAAAACTAGCAAAATCGGTTATAGTATAACATTAAAAGTCAAAAATAAAAATACAAATTTGAAGCAATAATGATGAAAAAATAGAGAACGAAATATATTCTATATAAGTTGTCATTATTTTATTTTATTTTTTGCATTCATTTCTATTAAATGATAGGTCTCTACAATTTTTATAAACTAAATTATTTGTTATAAAATATTAAATCAACATTGTTATTTTAGACTTCATGTCACATGTCGACATTTTTAGGAGCTATAGGGCAACCTCTTCATTCCCTTTGAAGTTACGTTATTTGACAAACATTTAAATTGTGGTGAAAGTATTTTTTGTATTACTTATTTCTTTTAAAATTAAATAACTAAAATAACGATAATTTTCATAGGATATGCTCGCATAGTTCTCTGGTGTCACAATAAATTAATTGAGGACTTATGTTGGACAATATTTCTTCCTTTAGTGAGATGGCTTATATGGGATCAATATTCATCATTTTAGGAATTTGCATTTTTATTTTGACTTTTATTTTATATTCAAACATATTATTTAGTAATATTTATATAATTTTTTAAGGTTGTATTTTCACTGAGGTGGATACTTACATTAAGACTAGTTTTTACATTAATTTTATGGAAATTTTACCTCTTATAGCAAACTATTACACTCTATTATTATAAACCAAAATAATTTTAAAAGATTATTACTTATAGCTAACTTTTCTATTTTATAGAAAATAGGTATTTATTTATACCTACCATTGAGGCATGAAATATATCAATTATGTTCTATTTCTCTCTCTCTCTCTCTCTCTCTCTCTCTCTCTCTCTCTCTCTCTCTCTCTCTCTTTATATATATATATATATATAAACAAGATTCACAATCCTCTCTCTTATATATAAGCAAGATTCACAATCCTCTCTCTTCACCCTCACATCAGCAGAATCGTCGGTGTCATCATCATGGTCGGCGTCGGAATCGTCGGTGTCATCATCCATTTATTGGTTCATCCTCTTAGGCGAACAGATCTGTCCATGGCTACGCCAGAGAAGATTTGAGGGTCGAATTTTTGTTCGTCTCTATTTTTAGTTTTAATATAATGTGTACAGTATTTTGCTTGGCTGAAAAACACCGTCTCTGACGAACTTTCTTCTCCTCTTTGCTATTTAATCTCTGTACAAATACACTCAATGCATTGTATTTTTGCATAAATACATTATTTTTTCGCATGTATTTATGTATTCTGAAGGTCTGTATTTTTTTAATACAACTGAATATCACTGTGTTTTGTGATTCTTTATTATTTGAATATAGCCGATTTGAATACGATGAATTGAATACAATGTATATAGGCAGATTACCTCACTGTATTTATATATACAGTCGCACTAATACATGGAATACATAATTAAACAGCTGTAATCCCTATTTTTAGGCGGATTACCTTATTGTATTTATAAATATTGTCGCGTAAATACCCGAAATACAACACAGTAGCAATGAAATTGTCACGACCCAAGTTCCCAACGTCGGGACCGTGATGACGCTTAATGCTGCACTTGCTAGGCAAGCCCACATTAGAAGTTTGTAACTTAAAAATCTTACGAAATACCAAGAACTTCTAAAACTCAAGGCATAATAAGTAAAGTAAGAAACAAAACTTGCATAATAATACTGCGCACGCAAAATCTATATGTCTAGCTACCCTGAGTCTGGTGTCACCATTCGCGAAAAACTAAGAATAACTACAAATATTTGGCTGAAATGAAGAAATGCAACTGTTTATGAAACTAAAGAAAACAGTAAATGAAAAATCAAGGAGGGGACTCCAGGAATGCGGACGTCGGCAGATCTACCTCGGGTCTCCTACCCAATGCTACCTAGGATCTCAAAGTCAGCTCGGACCGATACCTGGATCTACACAGAAAGTGCAGAGTGCAGCATCAGTACAACCGACTCCATGTAATGGTAAGTGTCGAGCCTAACCTAGGCGAAGTAGTGACGAGGCTAAGACAGGACACCACATATAACCTGAACAGAATTATCATGCTAGTGGAAATAACAACAAATAAGGAATTAAGACAACAGATAATGAGAAGGGGACCTACAATGGGGATTTTCAATATAAGGAGTGAGAATAAAAAAAAGACATAATTAAACATAATCAGTGAACAAATTAAGTAATTAAAACAGTAAATGAAAACTGCACGGCATCATCCTTCGTGCTTTTATTCTCAACCTCACCAAATGATAAATAGACTGCACGACATCACCCTTCGTTCTTTTACTCTCTTCCTCACAATATAAATAAATCATGCAAGGAATCACCCTTCGTGATTTACACTCTTCCTCACAATATAAATAAATCATGCACGACATCATCCTTCGTTCTTTACACTCTTCCTCACAATATAAATAAATCAATAACAACTGATAGAGAGGAGTTTCACAAGAAACCAATATTTCATAAATGATTAGTTTCACAATTTTAACATCTCAACTTTGAATCAATATTCACAAATTTATCAAACCTCAGTGGAACCGGATATAATTCTCTCAACATTTCAATAACAACAATAAGCATGGATAATAGGATTTAAGACTACAAAATTTAATATGGTGGAATTTCACTCGCATGCTATGAATCGACCATAATGCATAGGTGCTCGTCACCTCACCTATACGTTGTATTCAACAACAAAACACGTAGAAAATAAACACATAGCACCTATTCTCTCAAGCCAAAGGTAGACACGACACTTACCTCGATTCACAGGCCACTCATTGCTCAAGCACCGCTTTTCCCTTAGAATTCACTTCCAACCCACTCGTATCTAGTCACAAATAACTTAATAAATCGCTAAAGGAATCAACTTTAATGAATAATTACTGATTTTTCAAGTTTTCCCAAAAAAATAAAATCCGACCCTGGACCCGCTTGGTCCAAACTCAAGGTTCGGACCAAAATCCATTTACCCATTCACCCCTGAGCCCGAATATGCAATTAGTTCTGGAATCCGACCCCAAATCGAGGTCTAAATTCCTAAATTTATAAAATCTCAATTCTCCTAAAATTCCTAATTTCTACCCTCAAATAACAAGATTTAGGCATAGAAATCTAATGGGTGTTGATGAAAATTGAAAGGAATAAGTTTAGGAACACGAACCTATGATTTGGTGTTGAATTCCCACTTCAAAAATCGCCCAAGGTCGAGTTCTATGGAAGAAGATATGAAATTTTGGTCAAATCCCGTGCTGGTTCTGTTTTTAATATGATGGACAGGCCTTCATCGAGTTCGTGAGAGGCCTGTCGCGATCGCGATACACAGCGGCCTAAGGCCTTCGCGTTCGCGAGCTCTTCTACGCATTCGCGTAAGGTAACTTCCCCCAATCCATCTCGTTCGCGACCCAGTGGTCGCGTTCGCATAGAAGAACGTGACTCCCCTACCCAGGCCTCGGGTTCCTTAACCATCGCGTTCGTGAAAGATATCACCCTCAGTGCTTCCCGTTCGCGACCAGTACTTCGCGTTCGCGAAGAAGAATTTTTTCGATCAGCCTGGTTTACACTTTGCGGTCGCGAGAGAGGCTTCGCGATCGCGAAGCACAAAACACATGTGCACCAGCAACAACAAAAACAACAGAATTCTCTAAGTTCGAAAAATCACGTAGCCTACCCGAAACTCACCCGAGCCATCGAGGATCCAAACCAAACATGCATACAAGTCTAAAAACATCATACGAACTTGCTCGTGCGATCAAATCGCGAAAATAACACATAAAACTACGGATTTAGCATCAAGATCAAATGAATTATAAAGAATACTTAAAGTTTTTATTTTCTCAACCGAGGGTCCGAATGTTCATATAAACTCCATTTCTCACCAAATTTCATAGACATGGCTTAGATATTATAACATACCATGTACCGGGCTCCAGAATCAAAATACGGGCCCGATACCATTAAAATCAAGCATAAATCACATACTTTAAAACCATAATTTTTTCTGAAATTCAATTTTAGTCAAAAATTTATTTCTCGGGCTATGGACCTCGATTCCGGGCATACGCCCAGATCCCATATTTTATTATGGATCCACCGGAACCGTCGGAACACGGGTCCGGGTCCGGGCCCGTTTGCTCAAAACGTTGACCTAAGTCAACTAAAATCATTTTAAATTTCCAAATATTATTATTTCTTTTATTTTTCATATAAAGGCTTTCCGAAATTATGCCCGGGATGCGTACGCAAATCGAGAAGGGAAATTATATTTTTAAAGCTGATAAGCGTGGAATAAAGTCCTAAAACACAAGATGACCCCTTGGGTCATCACAATCTCCACCTCTAAAACAAACGTTTGTCCTCGAACGGACATAGAAAAGTACTTGAATTGGCGAACAAGTGGGGATATCTACTCCGCATGTCCGCCTCGGACTCCCAAGTAGCTGGCTCAACAGGATGACCTCTCCACTACACTCGAACTGAAGGATGACTCTTAGACCTCAGCTGTCGAACTTGCCTGTCTAGAATGGCTACCAACTCCTCCTCATAAGTCAAATCCTTGTCCAACTGGACAAAGCTGAAATCCAACAAGTGGGACGGGTCACCATGATACTTCTGGAGCATGGACACATGAAATACTGGATGAACTGATGATAACCCTAGAGGCAATGCAAGTCTATAAGCCACCTCCCCCACTCTCTCGAGAATCTCAAATGGCCCGATATACCTAGGGATCAACTTTCCCTTATTCCCAAACCTCATGACACCCTTCATGGGTGATACCCAAAGCAATACGCTCTCCCCGACCATGAATACCACATCACGAACTCTACGGTCGGCATAACTCTTTCGCCTGGACTGAGCTGAACGAAGGCGATCCTGAATAATCTTGGCCTTGTCCAAGGCCTCCTGTACTAAATTTGTACCCAACAAACGAGCCTCCCCAGGCGCAAACCACACAACTAGCGACCTAGATCGTGTCCCATATAATGCCTCATAGGGAGCCATCTGAATGCTCGAATGGTAGCTATTATTCTAGGCGAACTCTGAAGACAAGAACTGATCCCACGATCCTCCGAAGTCTATGACACAAGTGCGGAGAATATCCTCCAAGATCTAAATAGTACGCTCAGACTGCCCGTCCGTCTGGCGATGGAATGTTGTGCTCAACTCAACCCGCGTACCCAACTCACGTTGTATTTCCCTCCAAAAGTGCGAGGTAAACTGTATACCTCGATCAAAAATGATCGACACAGGCACACTGTGAAGACGGACGATCTCACGAATATAAATCTCTGCTAACCGCTCCGAGGAATAGGAAACTGCCAAGGAATGAAGTGTGCTGACTTAGTCAGCCTATCCATAATAACCCACACAGCGTCAAACTTCCTCTGAGTCTGTGGGAGTGCACTACAAAGTCCATAAAGATACGCTTCCACTTCCACTCAGGAATCTCCATCTGCTGAAGCAAACCTCCGGGCCTCTGATGCTCATATTTCACCTGCTGATAATCCAAGCACCGAGCCACATAAGCAACTATATCTTTCTTCATCCTCCTCCACCAATAATGTTGTCGCAGGTTCTGGTACATCTTGGCAGCGCCCGGGTGAATAGAATACTGAGAACTGTCAGCTTCCTCAAGGATCAACTCATGAAGCCCATCAACATTAGGCACACATATACGACCCTGCATCCGCAAAACACCGTCATCTCCAACTGTGACCTTTTTGGCACCACCGTGCCAAACTGTGTCCCTAAGGACCATCAAGTAAGGGTTATCAAACTGCCGATCTCTGATACGCTCAAACAAGGAAGACCGAGCGATTGTACAAGCTAGAACACGGTTGAGCTCTGAAACATCCAACCTCACAAACTGATTGGCCAAAGTATGAATGTCTGAAGCTAGCGACCTCTCACTAAATAGAATGAAAGCAAGGCTGCCCATACTCACTGCCTTCCTACTCAATGCATCGGCCACCATATTAGCCTTTCTCGGATGATACAATATAGTGACATCATAGTCTTTCAATAGCTCTAACCATCTCCTCTGCCTCAAATTGAGATCCTTTTGCTTGAACAAATACTGAAGGTTACGATGATCCGTGAAAACCTCACACGGCACACCATAAAGATAGTGCCTCAAAATCTTCAACGCGTGAACAATGGCTGCCAACTGAAAATCATGGACAAGGTAATTCTTCTCATGAACCTTCAACTGACGGGACAGATATGCTATCACCCTGCCCTCCTGCATTAACACTGCTCCGAGCCCCACACGGGAGGCATCACAATATACCGTGTAAGATCCTGAACTCGATGGTAATACCAACACCGATGTTGAAGTCAAGGTTGTCTTGAGCTTCTGAAAGCTAGCCTCACACTCGTCCGACCATCTGAATGGGGCACCCTTCCGGTTCAACTTAGCCATTGGGGCTGCTATAGATGAAAACCCTTCCACAAACTGACGGTAATAACCCGCCAAACCCAAGAAGCTCCTGATCTTCGTGGCTGAAGTGGGTCTAGGCCAGTTCTTGACTGCCTCAATCTTCTTAGGATACACCTGAATACCCTCTGTTGATACGACGTGACCCAAGAAAGCAACTAAATCTAACCAAAACTCGCACTTCAAAAATTTAGCATATAACGGATTGTCCCGCAAAGTCTGGAGTACTATCCAGAGGTGTTGCTCATACTCCTCCCGACTGTAGGAGTATACCAAGATGTCATCAATAAACATAATCACAAATGAATCCAGGTAAGGCTTGAACACTTGTTTCATCAAGTCCATAAATGATGTTGGGGCATTGGTCAACCCAAAAGACATAACCAGAAACTCATAGTGCCCATACCGCGTCTGAAAAGCCGTCTTAGGGACGTCGGGTTCCCTAATCCTTAACTGATGGTAGCTCGATCTCAAATCAATCTTTGAAAACAGCCTGGCACCCTGAAGGTGATCAAACAAATCATCAATCCTCGGCAACGGATACTTGTTCTTGATAGTGAATTTGTTCAACTGCTGATAATCTATACACATCCTCAAAGATCCATCCTTCTTATTCACGAACAAAACCGGCGCACCCCAAGGCGAGACACTGGGCTTGATGAAGCCCTTATCAAGCAAGTCCTGCAATTGTTCCTTCAAATCTTTCAACTCTAGTGGGGCCTGGAAGGATGGCCTCTACCATAAGTACCCCTGCCTCCAGATGAGGCACCGCTGAATCCACCGGAATGGCGATGTCTCTTGTCTGACCCCTGACCTCCCAATCTAAGAACCATCTCAACTCGCCGGGACATATTGGCCGCATCCTGGAAAGAGATCTCGCTCCCCGTCTCCTTATCCATCTGCAATTTGATAGGCTGAGCAAGACCCTCAATAAATCTCCTAACCCTCTCTCTCTCTCTCTGTGGGGAGCAGAAGAATAGCATGATGGGCCAAATCCATGAACCGAGCCTCATACTGAGTAACAGTCATGCTGTCCTTCTGGAGACACTCAAACTAAAGGCGGCGCTCCTCTCTCGTAGTAATAGGAAGAAATTTCTCCAAGAAGAGATGTGAGAACTGGTCCCAAGTAAGAGCAGGTGATCCAGATGGTCAAGTCAATAGATAATCTCTCCACCATTTCTTGGCGGAACCAATCATATGGAAAGCAACAAAGTCAACCCCATTGGTCTCTAATATACCCATGTTCCGAAAAACCTCATGGCAGCTATCAAGGTACTCCTAGGGGTCCTCTGAAGTGGCACCGCTGAAATGAACTAGGAAAAGCTTGATAAACCTATCCAATCTCCACAAAGTATCGGAGGACATAGTTGTCCCATCAACGGGCGGTGCTGCAGCAACCGGCTGAACTACCCTAACTAGATGGGTTGCTGGGGTCTAAAACTGGGGAGCCACCTGCTCCGGAGTGTGGGTGGCAGGAGTCTGGGCTCCTCCTCCAGCTTGAGATATAGCCGGTTCCATGGGGAATGTGCCAGTCTGGGCCACACTCTCTATATGGCCCACTAATCGGACCGAGGCATCCTGAAGTACCGGGGTAGCAATAAACCCCTTTGGGACCTGAGCTGGTCCTGCTGGAACAGTCTGAGCTGGAGCCTCCTCATCGGACTCTACCTAAGGCTCTGCAGCTGGAGCGGCTGCTCGGGCCCTGAGTGAGCCCTGCCCCTGCCTCGGCCCCTGCCTGTAGTAGGAGCTAATGCTGGAGGATCCGGCTGCTAATCGGCGGAAGAAGCGGTACGTGTCCTTGCCATCTACGAGAGAATAAGAACAGAAGAGTTCGATCAGTATTGTGATAACAAGAATCGCATGACGAAGTTGAATAAAAGTAAACTTGTTCCTAGCTTTATAGCCTCTGGGAGATAAATACAGACTTCTCCGTACCGATCCCCCAGACTCTACTGAGCTTGTCCATGAATTGTGAGACCTAAGCAACCTAGTGCTCTGGTACCAACTTGTCACGACCCAAATTCTCACTGTCGGGACCGTGATGGCGCCTAACGCTGCACTTGCTAGGCAATCCCACATTAGAAGTTTGCAACTTAAAAATCTTATGAAATACTGAGAACTTCTACAACTCAAGGCATAATAAGTAAAGTAAGAAAAAAAACTTGCATAATAATACTGCACATGCGAAATCTATATGTCTAGCTACCTTGAGTCTGCTGTCATAATTTGCGGACTACTAAGAATAACTACAAATATTTGGCTGAAAAGAAGAAATGCAACTGTTTATGAAACTAAAGAAAACAGTAAATGAAAAATCAAGGAGGGGACTCCAGGATTCTGCGGACGTCGACAGATCTACCTCGGGTCTCCTACGCAATGCCAGCTACGATCTCAGAGACAGCTCGGACTGATATCTGGATCTACACAGAAAGTGCAGAGTGCAGTATCAGTACAACCGAACTCATGTATTGGTAGGTGTCGAGCCTAACCTCGGTGAAGTAGTGACGAGGCTAGGACAGGACACCACATATAACCTGAACAGAATAATCATGCTAGTGAAAATAACATCAAATAACGAATTAAGACAACAGATAATGGGAAGTGGATCTACAATGGAGGTTTTCAATATAAGGAGTGAGAATAACAAAAAGACAGAATTAAACAGTAATCAGTGAACAAATTAAGTAATTAAAACAGTAAATGAAAACTGCACGACATCACCCTTCGTGCTTTTACTCTCAACCTTACCAAATGATAAATAAGACTACATGGCATCACCCTTCGTGCTTTTACTCTCTTCCTCACAATATAAATAAATCATGCACGTCATCACCCTTCGTGATTTACACTCTTCCTCACAATATAAATAAATCAATAACAACGGATAGGGAGGAGTTTCACAAGAAACCAATATTTCATAAATGATTAGTTTCACAATTTTAACATCTCAACTTTGAATCAATATTCACAAATTTATCAAACCTCGGTGGAACCGGATATAAGTCTCTCAACATTTCAATAACAACAATAAGCATGGATAAAAGGATTTAAGACTACAAAATTTGAAATGGTGGAATTTCACTCGCATGCTATGACTCGACCATAACACATAGGTGCTCATCACCTCACCTATACATCGTATTCAACAACAAAACACGTAGCAAATAAACACATAGCACCTATTCCCTCAAGCCAAAGTTAGACACGACACTAACCTCGATTCGCATGCCACTCACTGCTCAAGCATCGATTTTCCCTTAGAGTTCACCTCTAACCCACTCATATCTAGTCACTAATAACTTAATACCATCATTTATCGCTAAAGGAGTCAACTTTAATGAATAATTATTGATTTCCCAAATTTTCCCAAAAAAGTGAAAATCTGACCCGGGCCCGCTTGGTCCAAACTCGAGGTTCGGACCAAAATCCGTTTACCCATTCACCCCCGAGTCTGAATATGCCATTAGTTCCGAAATCTGACCCCAAATTGAGGTCTAAATTCCCAAATTTATAAAATCCTCAATTCTCCTAAAATCCCTAATTTCTATCCTTAAAGAAGAAGATTTAGGCCTAGAAATCTAATGGGTGTTGATGGAAATTGAAAGGAATGATTTTAGGAACACGAACCTATGATTTGGTGTTGAATTCACACTTCAAAAATCATCCAAGGTCGAGTTCTATGAAAGAAGATATGAAATTTTGGTCAAATCCCGTGCTGGTTCTGTTTTTAATATGCTGGACAGGCCTTGATCAAGTTCGCGAGAGGCCTGTCGCGATCGCGATACACAGCAGCCTAAGGCCTTCGCTTTCGCGATCCCTTCTACGTGTTTGCGTAAGGCAACTCCCCCAAAGACATCGTGTTCGCGAACCAGTGGTCGCGTTCGCGTAGAAGAACGTGACTCCCCTACCCCAGGCCCCAGGTTCTTTACCATCGCATTCGCGAAGGGTACCACTCCCAATGCTTAGCGTTCGCCACAAGTATTTCCCGTTCGCGAAGAAGAATTTTTCCGGTCAACCTGGTTTACACTTCACAGTCACGAGAGAGGCTTCGAGATCGCGAAGCACAAAACACCTGTGCACCAGCAACATAAAAACACAACAGAATTCTCGAAGCCGAAACATCCCGTAGCCTACCAGAAACTCACTCGAGTCCTCGAGGCTCCAAACCAAACATGCACACAAGTCTAAAAATATCATACAGACTTGCTCATGCGATCAGATTGTTAAAATAACACCTAAAACTACGAATTTAGCATCAAAATCAATGAAATTCTCAAGAACACTTAAAGTTTCTATTTTCTCAACCGAGGGTCCGAATCACGTCATGTAAACTTCGTTTCTCACCAAATTTTACAGACATGGTTTAGATATTATAACGGACCATGTACCAAGATTCGAAACCAAAATACGGGCCTGATACCATCAAAATCAAGCATAAATCACATACTTTAAAACCATAAATTTTTCAGAAATTCAATTTTAGTCAAAAATTCATATCTCGAGCTATGGACCTCGGAATTCGATTTCGGGCGTATGCCCAGATCCCATATTTTATTACAGACCCACGGGACTGTCGGAATACGGGTCCGGGTCCGTTTGCTCAAAACATTGACCAAAGTTCTAAAATCATTTTAAATTTCCAGATATTATTATTTCTTCTATGTTTCATATAAATGCTTTTCGGAATTATGCCGGGACTGCGCAGGAAAGTCGAGAAGGAAAATTATAATATTTTAAAGCTGATAAGCGTGGAATAAAGTCCTAAAACATAAGATGACCCCTTGGGTCATCAAATAAATTTATGTAGAATTGATTTTGTTGAGGTTAAATTAGGAGTGCTACACGCTAATTTATCTTCTTCCTGTTATTAAACATCTGGATTCTCTTATTCTTTAGGCGTATTCCGCTACTGTATTTATGAGTACAATAGCGCGAATACAGCTAATACAATTGCACAACTGGATTCCCCTATTTTAGGCAAATTCCTATTGTATCCATGGCAGTCGCGTAACAACTAAATAGTAAGTATATGAAGTAATTATTATGTATATGAAAGCTATGAAGTTATTATGCATATAATAGTTATAGGAAATTAATAACCCCGATAGTGATTTCTAAAAATTACTCAAAAAACTCAAGCCACAGAAAAAAACCCGGTCTCAAGTCCTCCTCAAGAAACCCACCCGAGAGACTTTCTCTCGCTCTCACCAAAACCCTAAAATCGACGACTGCTGCGCAAGCCCACCGAGCACTGCC